>QANY01008651.1:1709389-1854847 GCA_003255025.1 Datisca glomerata
GGGGGGGGGGGGGGGGATTGGGACTGAGGAGGGCCCCTTCACTGAAACATAGTTGTGCAGGAAATAAAGGTGGGTAGTTGCTCCATGAATGCCCAAATCTGAATAGATTTAAGGAGAGGTGGCTACTTGCCCGGTTGTATAAGTTTGATTTTTGGGTTTATGGTCCCTTTTCATTTTTAACTTGCAACATTTTCGGGCATTTATCTTTGTACATCAAGATCCCAAACTGTTTGATTAATTCAGTCTATTATTCTTAACAGAAATGTTAAGAATGATGTGACTGTGACATGATTATTACGAATTGATAGTGTAATATATATGATGCATGAAGTAAATTAAAAGTTAATACAGAAAAAATAGCTCATGAAAAAAAACTTGTAGTCTCATAACACTGATGCTATCACATTATTGTAGTACTGGACGTGGTGACGTTACAGACGCATTCTAGTTTTAACGACTGGTCATCCTCACAGTAAAACTTAAATGACATGAGAGGAGTATCAGATTATTACTAAAATGGGCCCAGGACAATAATCAGACGGTAAGAAGAAGGTTACTGGTTTTTAACATTCTGGTAAGTGGCAGATGGGTGGTTTGTAATATTACATAATTGATAGATTGTGTGTGAAAAGATGCTTTTAATGCATAGTGAAGGTCTGTATGTCTATAGTGTGTTTGATCTGATCCTATGGTCCCCAGATGCACATGATGCCTAGTTTCATCTGATCACCGCTTACTGTCAATTTTTTGCATACGATAATTACTGTTGAAATGTTGTTCGTGTTGCTTAATTTATGTGTTGAGTAAAGTGACTTAATTTCACTCCTCTTAAAACTAAGTATTAAGCAAGACTAACTAAATCCTTTTAATCATCACATAAGGAGCAAACTCAGGTGTACACGATATTTGAACTAAGCAGGTAAACAGATTACTACACAATTTTAGTGCCAACACATTTTTTAAACAGCCAACACTTTTTTTATCATGTAGGCTCTAGTACACATATAGCTGGAAATTTGTACTATATCGTAGCTAGTCACTTTAAATATGGTTTGAAAGTAAAATTTTGTTAGTTGTCAATTTAGCTGAGGTAATAATTCCCATGACAATAGGGGAAGATATTTTATAGGGTTATTTGAAAGCCTATATCTTTTTTAATTTGGATTAGAAAAGCCTATACTCCTTTTAAAAAATTTAAAATATTATATTATTGATCATTACTTACGTCACCAACCTCAAATCACTACTTACAATATTTATCTTTTTTCATCATTTCTCATCCCTTCCAAATACAAATATTAAAATAATACAATTACTAATTTCACCATTTTAGCTATCTTCTTTCATCTTCAACGAAGATCATCCCCTCCTCCTCCTTTGACTTCTTCGAGAGACTGGGACACATTCTTCTTCAGCGAAACCAGACTCACTATTATTCTTCTTCTTCTTCTTCAACGAGAGCTACTCTAGCACTCATTCTTCTCTTATTTTTTTATACACAAGTATTCATAACAAACTACTGAATCCTTCAAGTAGTGATTTTGATTCTGAAAGTCAAAAAATTATTTGAGGGGTTCAAGTAGCTGTATTTAACTACTTGAATCTTTCAAGTAGTGATTTCAGTTCTGAAAGTCAAAACAAATAACTATTTTAAGGGTTCAATTTTCACTCACATGTACAAAATTGAAATCTTACATTAAAGAGACAATTTTCAAGTGGAAAATACTGTAACATAAATCTATATATTTTCTAAAAATATACCATTTAATAATATTTTTTTAAAACTCATTAATAGCATAAAAACCCATAAATAATTTTAATTGTGTAGATATTTAATTCACCCGTTTCAAACCATTTAATAACAACATAAATGAACTAGATATGGTATGCACCATCAAAAATGGATTTCATGTTGTCACCGAGTGAAAGCAGTGTCCACCAAACTTATAATATGTGAACACTTCCTTACTTTTTTAGTCAGACTCCACTCCGTTAGCAAGCCTAACTCTTTTCACACAGATTTGTTAGTGATTTAAATTTTCAGATTTCGTCTCGTTCATAATTTGAAAATGAATTTTCATAAAAATAAAAAATAAAAAATATTGATATTATATACATATAAACTCTGTAGTTCGATTTAAGAAGAGTATAAAATATTTACAAAATTATTAAAAACTAGTTATTAGAACATTACTTAATAAGGTTATTTTGTTATTTCAGAAACAGCAAAGCTAAATCAAATACTAAATACTCTACCAAATGATGTCATGGGATGCTTTACTTTCTGTACAATTTTGTCTTCTATGAAAAGAAGAATGGTATTTCTAGCATTAAACTGATTTTTAGTTCGCTTCTTTAGCCTTAAAAGATAAACTATAATTAAGTGAGTAGTATGGGATGCCCTTTTGATAAAAAGAAAAAGAAAGAAAAGGAGGGGAGGGGGCGGCGAACCATTTTATGATGGGATGTGATCACCCATCAAGTAATTAATTTTATGCCTCAAAACGAATGAAAAATTAGTTTCCATCATTATTAAAACTAAGTAATAGTTACCATTTTCAACTTTAATTCTGTCTTAAGCAACTATGATCAATAATACCAGGCTATGACATTATTAATCCTTGGCTTTTATGTTGTTTGGCCAAATTATTTTGTACTAGCCTAGATAGTAGATTGCTTCTCTTTATGTTTCTTTTTATATATTGTTCAGTTTCCTCAATGGCGTGAACTACATTTTATAATTTATACCAGTGAAGTTTGTTCTCGTTATTGATTTCGTCTATAAAGTTTAAATTTTGTGAATTTGGTAATTGGACTTTATTTCCTAGTTTTGTCCGTTCTTTATATATAAATTCTTGTGATGATTTCGTGCAGCTTTAATAATTCTTGTGATTCCAAAAGAATTTCATTCTTTATACATAAACTTTTGTGATGATTTCGTACAATTTCAATAATTCTTCTGATTCCAGAATGAATTCTCCGTGACTTATGAAAGAACTAGTCTTCAACTTTAAATAAAAAAGGTTTTAAATTCCAGCCTTGATATGACGTCCTTTTGTGGAAGTCATTCAAGCCCATAGTAATTAATGAATTGTGAATAAAGATGTTAATTATTAATGATTTGTATATTATAAGGTTATTTACAATTCTAAGCTATTTTCACATTGTCTAAGAATTTTTATATCATTCTCTCAAAAATTAGAATTCTACACTCCTAACCCATCACAATCGACATCTGCACAACTTAACTCTATATTTCATCATCATTTATTTTCTTTCCCCATGCAAATATCACATCAACCTATACCCACTCTCACACACTCTAAGCACTCATTTTCCCTGCAAGGTTCACTAGTTGCTTCAACAAAACACCATTCTTCTTTTTCTTCAACAAACTCAATGCAGTTCTCAGAGTGAAAAAATTGCTCTCGAAGCACACCCAAAATGCCAAAAGCAGACTCGATTAACTCCATCTCAGTGGTAGAGAATGCAGTGGTTAGGGAACCTAGTATCTGTTGTGTTTTTATAGAGAACATCTCTTCCGCTGTTGGGTTTTCAAATCTGGTACTCAGAGGAACGGCTTTCTCTTTGTTTGTTAGGAGGGTTCTCTTCATCTCCGTCTTCTTTATTCTCTATGCTTGGTAGGAGTAAGCCATTTGTTCCTTTTGATTTGTAGAAGTGTAATGTATTAATGAAAAACCCTGAAAATGTGTAAGTACAACCTAAGTTTCAAGGTCTACAAGTTGAGAGACAAGGTTCTCCATCTCCAGCCTAGTTTTTCTAAGACTCTGTATCTAGTCTCTACTTGGGGAGGATCATGATTCAATTGCATTTCTCTCAGTATCATTATGTGCAATTGAACTCAACCATATGTCTTGATTGCATCTTGTCTTTGAATTGCTCTTTCTAAATTTTATTCAGCATCTTGAAAGCTACCAACTCTCTGTAGAATCTTTGGTACACTAAAAATTATTAAATTGTCGCTCTTGTAAGTTAGTGTAGTATTTGTAAGTATTAAGTGTTTTTAAATGTCTATTTTGGTTGGAGAATGTGGTTGGTTTGGTGTGACTATCTTTACTGATTGAAAATATAGTTTAAGAATTTAAAGCTTACTACTTGATGAAATTTTGTACATCTAAATTAAGTAATAAGTGCATCACTAACAAGGTACATTTTTTATCTAATTGCTTAATTTTAAGAGTTTGAGGAGGATTTTTTTATTTCCGATTCCCTTTTATATCTGTGTATATGGCTATTTTAATTTAGACTAGTGAAAGAATATCTATAAATGGTTAATAACATTATTTGATGTTGATGCTGAAATATATGGCCTCTTGTGTAATAAAAATCAATTAAATGACTTAGTTCAGATTTTGTGTTAGATGCTTGTGATAACCATTTGACTTAATTCAGAATTCATATGAATTTCTAATAGGTTTCTTATTTTCCTAAAAGGACATAATATGTTCCTATACTTGTTTCTGCAGGATGTCAAGTTCTAGTGTCAATGGTTTTGCACAAGTAGGTTTGAGATTTGTTAATAGAATATATATTTGTGGAAGAAGGGCTGTTGTGAAGTATCAGAGTCGGATCAAAGCAAAAAATATTTTATTATTGTTGCGAGCAGAACAAGTATTGATATTTTAGTTGGTGCAACCCTCTTGATGAAACAAATGAACTTAGTAGTGAGGACAACGATTTAAAAGAACTCAAGGATGAGCTCAAACGCATAGATATTAGGATACAAGTATTGGAGAGTATATTAGACACTTTGAAGAAAAAAAAACCCCTTGTTTACATTATATATTTAGCGTTAATAATTGTGGTAGTCGTTTGTAGTTTAGCTTAGTAGAACCTTATTTGCTTGTTTAATTCCTGTAGATGATGTGTAATAGACTGGAATTTTATATTAGTTATAGACTTGTCTCTGTAGTCTGCTTCGGTGGTGTTTAATAGTGAGAAATTTTATGTTGGTTATAGACTTGTCTCCCGTATACTATATGTATTTTGTATGTAATTTATCAATCTATTTGGTATGTATATGGCATGAATTTTTTATGGACATTGTATCTATTTTTATCCCCAAGCAGTTATGTGTTTTGGTTAGTAAACAAACTAATTTAAATTCCATATATTCAATGACTACTTGAAGGGTTCAAGTAGTAGTTTTTAACTACTTTAACCCTTCAAGTAGTCACATGATCTCCGGATAAATCATTGCAGGAGACAAAAATGACTACTTGAACCCTTTAAGTAGTTATTTTGTTTGATGGAGTGATTTATATAGAAAGCGTGTAACTATTTGAAGGGTTCAAGTAGACAAAAAATATTACTTGAATCCTTCAAGTAGTCAAATTGTTTGTTGTCGTCGGTTTATACAGAGAGCATGTAACTACTTGAAGGGTTCAAGTAGTATTTTATGACTACTTAAATCCTTCAAGCAGTCATTTTATTTCATGCAATAATTTATACAGACAACGTGTGACTACTTGTAGAGTCTAAATAGTAAAAAAAATATTACTTAAACCCTCCAAGTAGTCAAATTATTTGTTGTCATCGATTTATACAAAACCCATGTAACTGCTTTAAGGGTTCGAGTAGTATTTTATGACTACTTGAATCCTTCAAGCAGGCATATGATTTCATGCAGTGATTTATACAGAGAGAGTGTGACTACTTGAAAGGTTCAAGTAGTCAAAAAATATTAGTTGAATCTTTCAAGTAATCAAATTATTTATTGCCGTCATTTTATACATAACTCATGTAACTACTTAAAGGGTTCAAATAGTATTTTACGACTACTTGAACCCTTTAAGTAGTCATCTTGTCTCTCGTTATGAGCAATCTAGACATAGAAATTGACACCATTCGTACAGTAATCAACATTGAATTCTTAATTAGTTTATAAATACATGAATCCTGATCAACAAACATATCAAATCAATAAAAAACTTATAATCCAAAGAAGTGTATAAGAATTCAGAATAAATATGACCAGGGTGCAGTCTTACCCATGGCTTCCCTTTTCAACTCCAATGCAGAAAATTCATCGGATTAGATTTATTGTAGTGTCTTCCCTTAAGATGTAGACCTTCAAATTGAGAGAAGGGAAAGTTGAGTGGACAATCCGGGTAAGGGCCCGAGGACTCGCCCGTTTGAACCTGCCGCAATAAAGTGGAAAAAGATGTTTCTGACCATGAAGCGTGTCCAAGGACTCAATGAACGGAAACCATGGAGCCTCAGAGGCACTTGGAGTCTAAGGTCATCGCAATGTGAACCAAAAGTCGAATCGCAGGAGGACACTGTTTCTCTGCAGGTCGAAACGGGACACTCCACCCCATTATGGTACTCCAGAGCTTAAGTGAAAAGAGCAAAATCGTTGAATCCATCGCCACCGTCACTTAGTCCGGTCGAAACGAAGATAAGTAGAAGAAGAGAAAAAGAAGAATGGCATTTTGTTGAAGAAATAGTGAACCTAGGGATAAAGGAGAGCTTAGAGTGTGGGGGAGTGAGTATAGGTTGATGTGATTTCTGCATGTGGAAGGGAAATAAATGATGAGGTAAGAGAAGGTTAATTTGGCTTGATGTTGATTGTAGTGGACCAAAGGTGTAGAATTCTAGATTTTAAGAAAGCGGTATAAAAATCCTTAGACAATGTGGAAAGAGTATAGAATTGTAAATAACCCTTTTTATCAAAATACTATCAATTAATCAAATCAAGAGAAATGATTTGCTTGATTTTTATCAAAATACAATCAATTAATCAAACCAAGAGCACAACCTATGTTCCATATAAATGGATGATTTTTTTTAAACTAGCCGACAGCGAGAGTCCACGGGGAGCCAAACGATGAGCAGCTTCGTTAGTTGAGTGAGGGAAATGGGAGCAACGGGGACCATTTAAAGTTAATAAGAGGTCATTGCATTCTTCTACAATGCCACCTAGCTCTGAAAGGTCTTCCACACAAGCACCCACCCCCTGGATGATAGATAAGCAATCAAACTCCATGACATCAACTTGGAAATTCCCATTAAGAGCCATAGCCAACCCTTCCCTCAAAGCCAGAGCCTTTATAATTTGGGGGGGGGAGGCGCCTAAGAGATTTTTAGAGAAAGCACAAACTACATCTCCCTCATGCCTTATGATCAAGCCCCCACCCCCTTCATTGCTACTCGTCATCCCATCCACGTTAAGCTTAAACGAACCATGAGCAGGTTTTGTCCAGGACCTAGGAGATGAACTCAACCCAGGTTTTGGCCTTGTCAAATTCCTCAATGTAACTTTCCACCCATTAGGAGATGACAAAGGGACCGAGGTACCATTACTATGAAGCGTCTTGTTACGGAAGTGCCAAGTGCTCCAACAAATGAGGGATACTCTTTTAAGAGCTTGCGGGACAAATTCTGCCAGAAAGCAAAAATGAATCTCTCATGGGCCAAAGTTGACTTTTCTTGGGGATAGCCGAAAACCAACTTTTCGAGAGCCAAACTTTGGCTGATAACGGGCAGAAAAAAATGAATGAACAGTAAAATCAACCCCGGCCACAAGCAAAGCAACCGTTATCTGGTCAAATTTTTCGACGAGCAAGATTAAGACCTGCGGGAATGAAGTCTAGAGAGGCTTTTCAGAGGAAGATTTTAACCTTGTTGGGCACCTTTAGGTAACAGTGAACGCAAAATATAGCAATATAGACTACTGACTTTTATATGTTGTTTTATACAGGGCCCATATTATACTCATTTTATTTAGGAGGGGTAAAAAATACGCGAACTTTTCCGTATTTTTAGAGAAATTCGGGAATGGGTAATAAAATTTGGAAAATAAAAAATATGTGTATAATACATGAATGCTTTGTAAGTTTTAGGGGATCAAATTTGATACCACAATTTTTTTTACCAAATTATAACAAATGTACACTATAGGGGTCAAAAATAAATTTATCAAAATTGTATTCTCCTTCTCTTGTGGCTGGGAACTACTGATATTTGATCACCATTATCACATACTCATCGACTCTTCAGTTTTTAACACACCTCTCCACTTGTCTCCGATGAAATTTTATAGAGTTTTATATATTTTTTAGAGGCTTGTATTTGGAGCATTAATTTGTGAAAAATTCAAGAGAAAACTAGAAAAATATTGTGAGCGAAAAATTGAGAGACATACTCTTTGAGAGAGTAAGTGATCTTGCAAGGGATCAAGATTTTGACCAGTCAATGTTTGATTGACACCTTAAATCAATAGAGGTTGTACAGGTTGTAGGATTGATAATGCACCCCTTTATTACGGGAAAAAATCAAAAATGAAGATTTTTAAACTAGAAAATCAAATTGTTTGAAATAAATATTATTTGTTATAAATAAACAATCAAGCAATTATAATAAATACAAAATATTAAAGTGTGAGAACTAAACGTGTGAGAAGTTAAATATTGAAAATATAGTGCACGTAAATATAAAGAGAGTAGAGAAAAGAGAGATATGACACACAATATTTTTACATGATTCAAGAAAATCTATCCATAAATTCACGCTCCAAGGATCTCCTTTGAAGATTTTTGCATCACAATCTTCTTAAGGGTGAAGACTAAACCTTTTACAACACATATTTGTTTGTGGTACCAATCAGACCTTGACAATGAAGCTCGTCGAGATTCACAAATCTCTTATAAATAATATTCTCTCAAGAGCAACATCTCTCGTATATGCTCAACAAAATAATCTCACTCACTATAAAATATTTACAGATTAAGGCTCAAAAATATTTTTTAAGGACGAGAAAGGCTCTAGAGAGATATAGGAGATGATAGCTTGAATTAGCTTGAAATGTGTTAAAAAGAATGATGAAGGGAAGGCTTTGTATAGGCGTGAACAAGATCATAAAAAGGCTTACCCTTTGTCTAGCTTAGGTTAGTCTCGGCACAAGATAAGGGAAATAAAGGAAGGGTTAGACTTATTTTCCTAATCAAATTAGACTTGTTCAAGAGATGTCAGACCTCTCTAGAAGATAGGTTAGCATATCCTAAAATAATTTCACGTCCAAGTTCGCATCTACCCATTTTCTTTCCAAAATAAAGCATGGGCCAGACTTGGTAAAATATAAGTTAAACCTGAATTTGAGTATTTGACAAAAAGATCAATTTTAATGTTTAGTTATGAGAATAATTTTGACGTTTGGTTATCGGGATATGGTAGCATATTACGAGACGAGGATAATTCTACCTAGAATTTGGTATCCTAATTTATTTTTGATCGATTAAAATGCAAATAAAATGAATGAGCTCCTAAAGACAAAAACTACATGAAAATAAAATAATTGTCTTCGTGATTTCTAATTTCCATACCCTTGCATTATTTTTTGTAACAAATTCATGCTCTTGATTAAAATATCAGCTATAAACTTCTCATACACATACAATAATATTTTAAAATTTTTAAAATTCTCTCCCTTTTGTAATTAACAATATTGCTCCCTTTTGAAATCATAAAAAAGAATTAAACATGTCATTTGTTTAAAAATACTCCCCCTTTCAAAAAATTTAATAGGGATAAAAATTTATCCTAATTTCACAATTAATTATCCCTTTTTGAAATCATCAAATGAATTTTAAAAAGTCATCTTTTGAAAAATCTCCCCCTCAATATATGCATTTTTTTAAATGAAAATATTTCATTTTTCAAAATGCATACAAAAATAATATAAATAAATAAATTCATGTGATTTCTCAAAAAACACGATTATTATGAAGGTTGAGCTTACCGACCTTGTCTATGTGTGTCATTATGCACATTTCATGTTCATTTACTTTTGGGCTTCTCTTTCTGTTAGGCTTCTTCTTTGAATTGTGCATTCCCTTAGTGAGTAGCTTTCGATACTTCTTTGTGAAGTGCATTAAATCTCCGCCTTCATCTTCACTTTCGCTCTCAATGGATGTGGCTTTGAATAATAGATTTTCTCTTTTTACATAGTCCACATCCTTCCATGTACTCCATTTCATGAGTCATCAATGACCATTGAGTTCTTCAAGTGAAAGCGTCTTAAGATCTTTCGCTTCTTGAATAGCAATTGCCTTGTTCTCCCACGACATTGATAATGACCTAAGAACTTTACTCACCAAAACACTATATTAGTAAGGTCTTACCAAAATTTTTAAATTAACTTATAATGCTATTAACACGAGTAAGCATGTCTTCAGTGCTTTCAATTTTACGCATCTTAAACATTTAGTATTCATGCATGAGAATATAAATTTAGAGTCTTTTAACCTCATTTGTGGCTTCATGATTTCTAATACATGCCAAATGTCTTTTACAGGTTCACACATGCAAATATTGTTATATTCATTTACACTTAAGGAACAATATAAGACATTTATAGCTTGAGCATTTAAAGATAATTTAGGTTTATCGTTCTTGGTCAAATTTTATGATTTGGGCACGTAAGGATCATTTTCGGCAATTTTCCATAAACTGTAATCAAGGATTGAATAAATTTCCTCATTCTAATTTTCCAAAAATTAAAATCTACTACATCGAAAAATGGAGGTTTTGAAATTGATTGTTCTTGTTGAAAACCAAAAGGCGATGCCATCACTCAAGACTATTAAGTCTTAGATATTTGAGCATCAAGCTCCGATACCAATTGCAGGATCGATAATGCACCCCTCTATTAAGAGAAAAAAGTAAAAAAAGAATATTTAAAAGTTGAAAATCAAATTGCTTGAAATAAATATTAATTGCTATAAATAAACAATCGAGCAATTATAATAAAGGTGGAATATTAAAGTGCGAGAACTAAACGTAAGATAAGGTAAATAGTGAAAATACAGTGCACATAAATATAAAGAGAAAGACTAGAGAGAGATACGACACACAGTATTTTTACGTGATTCAGAAAAATATATCCCTACGTCCACGCTCCAAGGATCCCCCTTGAAGATTTTTTTCTCACGATCTTCTTATGGGTGAAAACCAAACTTTTTACAATCTCTATTGGTTTGTGGTACCAATCAAACCTTGACAATGAAACTCATTGAGATCCATAAATCTCTTACAAATAATATTCTTTCAAGAGTAGAACCTCTCGTATATGCTCGACAAAAATAATCTCGCTCACTCTAAGATATTTGCAGAGTAAGACTCAAAAATATTTTCTAAGGAGGAGAAAGACTCAAGAGAGATATAGGAGATGATAGCTTGAATTAGCTTGAAATGTGTTGAAAAGAATGATGAAGAGAAGGCTTTATATGGGTGTGAACAAGACCAAAGAGGGTCTGACCCTTTATCTAGCTTAGGTAAGTCTTGGCACAAGATAAGGAAAATAAAGGAAGTGTTAGACCTATTTTCCTAGTCAGGTTAGACTTGTCTAAGAGAGGTTAGACCTCTCTAGAAGATAGGTTGGCCTATCCTAAAATAATTTCACATCCAGGTTCGCTTCTACCCATTTTCTTTCCAAAATAAAGCATGGATTAGACTTGTTAAAATATAGGTTAAACCTCAATTTAAGTATTTGACAAAAAGATCAATTATAACGTTTGGTTATGGGAATAATTTTAGTGTTTGGTTATGCAGATATGATAGCATCTTATGAGACGAGGATAATTCTACCTAAAGTTGGGTATCCTAATTTATTTTTTAGCCATTAAAATGCAAATAAAATGAATGATCTCCTAAAGATAAAAAATTACATGGAAATAAAATAATTGTCTTCGCGATTCCCTATTTCCATGCCATTTCATTAATTTTCGTAACAAATTCCTGCACTTTTGATTAAAATATTAGTCCACATATTTTTTGCCATCATCGAAATTATCAACTTGACTACGGTCAACACATGTTTGGTCTTCACCCGTAAGAAAAATGTGAGAAAAATATCTTTGAGGAGAGATCCTTGAAGCGTGGACATAGAGATAGATTATCCTGAATCAAGCAAAAACATCGCATGTTGAATCTCTCTCTTCCCTTCTCCGTTTTATTTACGTATACTTTATTATTCTCTGTTTATACTCATGCATGTTATTATTTCATACTTTAATATTCCACATTGTTGTTACTGTATTTGTTTGTTATGCGCATTTTAGCTTCCGCATATTATTTATTGAATTCTTAACTTATAGGTAGTTGAGTTTCATTTTTAATTCTTAAGTTGCTACTTGAGTTAGTTTTAATTTTACTGCGTGTTTATTATTATTCTTACTTGATTGATTTACTTTGTTATGTAGGGTCATTAATCCAACGTTGGATTTATATGTAAATTATTATGTATTGTAGACTGTCAAATAACGATAAAACCAATTACAAGTAATCGACTAAGGTTTTGGATAATTTAGATTTTAATGTATCTGATAAGTTGTGGACCTTTTGATATGTAGAGACTTTAGGGTAATTTCTATTTTTATGATGGATTGCAAAAGTATCAAAAGATAATAGATAAGCTATCTATAAGTGGTTATGGTCTCCAGGTGACACGATTAAGGTAAAACCATCCGATTCTCCCTAATATCACATCGTTAAAGAGAAAAAATAGTGGCTTAATTAAAAGGGACTATCTGAAAGAGAATCATATAGATATAGAAGGTCAACCACTCGATACTAAATTGTGATCTACTATTGTTGATTCAGGTACGCTTCTGCTTTAACAGTTATTTGATTCTTGGTGTGTTCAAAATGAGTTCTTGGGGTTTTAAGATACAGTTTATACCGATAAGAATTTTATCTAACAAGTGGTATCAGATCTATTCATGTTGAATAATTTAGATCTATGTTTATATGTTTTTTGTTCTAGAGTTCTTAAATTTAATAATTTTTTGACAAATTATTAGATTTGAGAACTGTATTTTTTCTATGGTTTTGGGGGTATATATATTATTATATATATTTGTTTAAATTTGGATCGCCGGTCATCGATGGTGGCCGACGGTGACAGGAGACAGGTGTGGCGTTCTAGCCACGACTATAAAAGGAAGCCGGACTTTAAGAGGAAGTTGCAGCTGTAACAGAAAGTCATGCCCTTGGTCGCTGCTATTGGGAAAAGTTACGGCTATTACAGAAGCCCGTGACAAATGGTAGTGTCGCGGCCGTCTGGCCGCGGCAGATGGTAGTGTCGCGGCTGTCTGGCCATGACAGATGATAGAGCTGCGGCCGTTAGGAACGCCGCGAAGTCAAGAAATTTTCAGCTGTCGGTCGCGGCAACATGGACCGGCAGCCATGGTTGTTACTTCTTTGGATCTGAAGGGCATAGGAAGAAGCAATATACCAATCATCATGCTTGGCGTGCTAAGAAATGTGTGTTTTTTAATTTGGTTTGTTCGGAGGTTAATTTAAGTTTGGTTGCTAGACACACGTGGTGGATAGATTCTGATGCATCAACTCACATCAGTGTGTCTATACAGGGTTGTTTGACTTGATGAAGTCCAAGTGATGTTGAAAGATACATCAATGTGGGAAATGGTAAGACGGTTGAAATTGAGGCAATAGGGAAATTTAGATTATTGTTAAAAACTAGATTCTATTTTAATCATAATGAAACATTTATTGTACCCTTTTTAGACAAACTTTGATCTATGTCTCTGTTTTGGACAAAACTGGTTATGTTTGTTCATTTGGAAATGAAAACTTTAGTTTATTTCGTGATTCAAATTCGGTTGGTTCCATTTATTTATCAGGTTAGGATAATCTTTATTTACTTGATACAATTTCTTCAATTAACGAATCCCTGCAAGTAAGTACACGAGGTACTAAAACAAAATTAACTAGTGAGAATTCGGTTGCGTTATGACACAATAGATTATGTCATATCTCCAGACAGAGAATAGAGAGACTTATGTCAGAAAAAATTCCTGGTCTCTTAGATTTCACAGATTTTAATGTTTATGTTAATTGTATAAAGGGTAAACAAACCGATAAAGGGAGATTTGAAGCCAACAGGACTCAGGACTTCTTAGAACTTATACATACAAATATTTGTGGATCATTCTCTTTGGCTGCTTGGAATGGTCAACAATATTTTATAATGTTCATAGACGGTTTTTTTAGATATTACTACATATATCTCATTCATGAATAGTCACAATCATTGGACTTATTCAAAAAAATTATGACTAAAGTTGAGAACCAACTCAACAAAAGGATCAAAAGCGTCAGATCTGACCGTGGTGGTGAATACTATGACAAATATGACAGTTGATGTGAACAACATCCAGGGCAGTTTGATGAATTCCTAGAGGAATACGGTATCGTCCCACAGTACACTATGCCAGGTTCACCGAGGAATTACGATATCGTCCCACAATACACTATGCCAGGTTCACCGACTATGAATGGTGTTGCTGTAAGATAGAATAGAACGTTTAAGAATATGGTCAGGAGTATGATTAGTCATTCTACCTTACCAGAATCACTCTAGGTGAAGCACTTAAGCTGTAGCATATATCTTTAACAATGTTCCAACTAAAGTGACTGTCAAAACCCCATATGAGCTTTGGATCAGCAAGAAACCTAGTCTAAAGAATTTACATGTTTGAGGATGTCCAGCCGAGGCAAGGCCTTATAAGCCTAATGAAAAAAAAATTGGACTTGCGAATGGGGGTTCAAGTTTTATGATCCCACAACTGTATCGATTTTTTAAACTGTTAATGCCCGGTTCTTTGAGGATGCCGAGTTTATGGGAGATACGATTAAGTATTTTATCTTCCAGGAAGATTATGTTGATATTCCCACGGGTGTTACTAGCATTGATCAAGACTGCGTCCCTAACATTGCTCATGACACAACATATCAAAACAATATTAGAGAACCTCTCATTCAAGAAATTGTTCCAGAAGAACAAACTCTAGCACCTCAAGAATAACATATGACATTAAGGAGATCCACTAGAGAGAGGAGAAGTTCAGTTCCAGATGATTACATTGCATTTCTTTAAGAACATGAGATATACATTGGAGTGATGTAAGATAACCCAATCAACTTCCGTCAAGCCATGGAAAGTTTTAAGTCTCAGAATTGGATTGATGCCATGAATGAGGAAATTAAGTCCATAAAGGACCATGATGTATGAGATCTTGCCCCATTAGCAGAAGGTGCGAAACTCATTAGTTGTAAATGGTTTTTAAGACCAAGATGGATTCAAAAGATACTGTGGAAAGATACAAAGCTTTTCTTGTGGCAAATGGCTTTACATAAAAGGAAAGCATTGACTATAAAGAGACTTTCTCTCCAGTTTCTACGAATGACTCTTTCAGGATTATAATGGCATTGGTGGCGCATTTCAATCTTAAGGTGCATCAGATGGATGTAAGGACGGCATTTCTCAATGGTGACATTGAACAAACGATATATTGTGCAACTAGAAAACTTTGTGTCAAAAGACCCAAAAAATATGGTTTGCAAACTTAAGAAAATCATCTATGAACTCAAGCAGGCATCTCGACAATGGTATTTCAGGTCTCATCATGTGATCATCTCGTTAGGTTTTGAGATGAATTTGGTAGATGATTGTATATACCATAAGTTCTGTGGGAGCCAACATAGTTTTCTGGTTTATATGTGGATGACATCTTGATTTCCAACAACAATATAAGCTAATTGCACAACACCAAGAGAGTCTAACTAATAATTTTGAGATGAAAGATCTTGGTGATGCCTCATTTGTATTAGGGATCCAAATACACTGAGATTATTATCAGGGTATTCTTGGATTATTATAAAAGAGATATATTGAAAAGGTCCTTAAAAGATCCAAGCAAGATTGCAAATCAGGTGATACTCATGTGACTAAAGGAGACAGGTTTAGACTCAATCAGTGCCCAAAGAAGGATTTTGAGGAAAATAAAGTGTAGAAGGTTCCTTATGACTCATTAGTAGGGAGTGTGATGTATGCTCAAGTTTTTATACGTCCGGATATTGCATACGCGATTGGGATTTTGGGCAGATATTTCAGCAATACAGGCATAGACCATTGAAAAGTAGCTAAATTGGTCTTGTGATACATACAGAGAACAAAAGACTACATGCTCATGTATCGGAGATTGGATCAGATTGAGATCGTTGGATATACTGACTCCGATTGTGCCAAGATAGTATGAAATCTACGTCAGGCTATATCTTTCTGCTAGCTGGAGGTGTTATCTCCTGAAAGAGTGCTAAACAGTCACTTATAGCCTCTTCTACTAAGGCAGCAGAGTTCATAGCATATTATGAGGCGTCTAATCACGGAGTATGATTACACAATTTTATCACAGGACTGCGCATAGCGGACGGTATTGAGAGACCACTCAAGTTATTTTATGACAATAAATTTGTAGTTCTCTATTCAAATACAACAAGAGCTCGACAAAGTTGAAGTACATAGACATCAAGTTCCTGGTTGTTAAGGAAAGAGTTTAGAGTGGACAGTTCTCTCTAGAGCACACTGGAACAAACTTCATGATTGCAGATCCGCTTATTAAGGGATTGCCACCTAAAGTGTTTCATGAGCACACTGCTTGTATACGTGTCATATCAGTTGATGATATTCGATTTTAGTGGGAGATTATATTTTTATATGCTCTTTTGATATAGACATATTTTCAGTTATTTTTGTTTATGGATATTATGAGGTTATTTTCTGAAGAAATAAAGTTTTGGTTTATTCACACTATAACTCTAGAATGGTTTGATCTCACTAAAATTTTCGGTCGACCAGTTGGAAATAGGCATGTTAAGATCAAATTACATTAAATTTTCATGCTACACATCCACATCATAATCCATGTCATTCAGTTGCATTGACATACGTAACCATTGATGGGTTGAGTTACGATTGATGTAACGAAGACCGCTTGATCCTATGTTGGTATGATTGATGGACGGGATTGGTTATAGATACATTTCGGTCATGACAATAAAGTTGATCTCGTTCGGTTATATTTTACAAAGCATAATTATAATGTTACACATATAGTCCAAGTGGAAAATTGTTGGATCCTGAATCCAACGTTAAACTTATATGTGAATAATTATGTATTACAGACTATCAAATAAAGATAAACCTAATTAAAAAAATTTGAATAAGATTTCGGGTAATTTGGGTTTTAATGTATTTGATAGATTATGGACCTTTTGATTTGTAAAGATTTTAAGGTAATTTCTATTTTTATGATGGGTTAAAAATATAAATACCAAAAGATAATAGATAAGTTATCTACAAGTTATTATGGTCCTCAGGTTATACAATTAAGGGAAAACTATTATATTCTCTCTAATATCTCATCGTTAGAGAGAAAAAACTAAGAGACTTAATTAAAGGGGACTCTCTGATAGAGAATCATGTAGATGTGGAAAGCCAACGACTCGGCTCTAAATTTTGATCTACTATTATAGATGTAGGTACACTTTCTTTTAACAGTTATTTGATTCTTAGTGTACTCAACATGAGTTCTTGTGGTTTTGAGATACAGTTTATACAGATAAAGATTTAATCTAACATATTATTCATTTTATATTTCAAACAATTCTATTCTTTGATATCATGTTTATTTTTAATATCCTCCCTTATAAATGGTGTGCCATGTAAGTATTACAGCCTGAGCCTCAATCATACACGTAGATATAAAAAAATATACTATCAAATATTGGCATATGTCCCTTAATAGTCCAAGGATTAAATTAAGATTAAGAACAAGAAAGAGAAGGTAAGAGTATAAACTTAACACAGTGTGATGCCTAGCCAACTAAACTTTTATGGTCAAGTCAATTTTGTGGCAGAGTAAAGAAGACGGGAAATCAAATATCTTTTGAGGGTCAGGCACCTGATACTTATAGAGAGAAATAGATAGTCTGATGAATCTAAAATGAAAAAAATGCTCAAAATGTTGTATGAGTTGGTATCCTGGTTTATATTCGATTTTTCATAATGTACTTATTTCTTGATCTAGATTTAGGTCACGTTCAAGACTAAGTTGATGAGTTTTTCATGTTTAGGCTCCTTGTGGACCCAAATGATTTTGGGCCCTCAACAATACAACCGTTTTGATGAAATTTTAATACATCATATGAGTGCTTGTGTGTATATATAAATATATAACACAATGGATACACCTTAGAATGTAAAACTAGACAAACTCTAAGAAATCTAGCACATTAACTAACCAATACAGATTATATGAGTGTTCACGGTTCGGTTCGGTTAATAACTAAAAATTGAACTGAACTAAAAGCTTCAATTCGACTATATAGAGAACCAAATCGAACCAAGAGAGTTATATAAACCGAACCAAACCAAACTGAAAGTTATGGTTCGAGTTATTCAGTTCGGATAGAATCGTCACTTCCACAACGTGTTTCTTGAGCAAGATGAAATTATTTCACAGAACCAACAAAATCCAACAAAATCACCCAGAACTTGTTGAAATCACCCAAAATTCTGACAAAATCAACATAATAATGAATTACCCATGATGAAATCCAAAAAAAAATCGCAAGACAAAATCATACAAAAATCAACAGACCCAAGTATATTTATGGAGATGGCAAATCATAGAATCAACCAAACTAGTCTAAGTAGAGATCGAGAGACCATTATCTAAGTCCATCAGGCTGTTACGAACATGTGATAACTGTTGGTAGAAATGGAGCACAAATTTTACATAAACCAAAACTGATACTGAGAACTATTACATCTGAAAATCCAAACAGTGAATGATTACAACATAAATAAATGACAACGATTACAAAGAAATGAACGACGAACAAGTAGAATGAAAATAATGATAACGAAACAACTAAAATTAAATGATGAACGATGAAGAAAAGAGATTGAGGATTGCATGAATGCAATATCCTAAAGACAGTATTCGCCCTCCAAACGATGCTTGGAGACTACCATGATTGTCTTTGTAGGATACAACAATCTCATATGAAGAATACCAACCAGTCTCTCAATCCCTAACAGAACTTATAGTATTTTCTCTCTCTCTCAAACTCAAAGATGAAAACAGCATTGTGATAGCAACGAAAGCAGTGTGTTGATGTTGTTTTTCAGAAGTGTGTCTAGCATCTCTATTTATAGAGGGGGACTGCTTGAACTACAATCAATGCAGTTCAAGAATGTGTAGATAGGATGCAAATTAGAGGCTGCACGAAGTTAGGAGATTGTGATCGTTGAGGCTTACTACTTTGATAGATTCAAAGCATATGAACGTTGGAGCTAAACTGTCTTGGACAGATTCAAAGTCTTGCTCTCCAAGGAAAATAAGATGAATTTTCATGAAAAAATTAATCTTTCATCCAGACCGGACTGAATCGAGCCAAGCCAGGTCGTGTCGTGCCGAGTCGAGCCGACGGCGGCTATGGCACGTGCGCTTGTATGGGGAGGACCATGTGCCATCTAAGTCCTCCATTTCCCACAAATGTGAGGTGCCCCTTGGGGCTTTCCCCAATGGAGTTGTGTTGAGTTTATAAACCCCACAACTTTCTTTCATATTTTTCATGTAGGACAATTTCCCACACTAACTTTCACACTTTCATTCACACACCACTTTTCCTTTTTTATTTCTCAATCTTTTCTAACAGTCCCCCACATGAATGAAATGTGTCCTAACTAGACTACAACATTAGGAGAGAGAAACATATGAGATATGCATCTGGAGATGTGTTTTTGGACTTGAACCTTCCGTAGTGAGAATTCATCAGATTTATTCTGAAGAACAGTGAACTACGTTTTTTTAACTGAACTTCCTCTGAGATAAATCGAGACAACAAATTTCACACATATCTCCTCTGAATAAATTAGAGTTCATACATTTTTGTTCAATTTGGCCCTGAACAGATCACGCGTTCAAGAGAGCTTTAGAGATGTTAAGTCATTGAGACATATCATAGAAGCGAGCCCACTTTTACTCTCATACATGTGACAAAGATTAAGAGTATTATGTCACTACTCCTCTTTCATGCAAGATATCAATGTCATTAAATACTTACATATATCCTTTAACATCGACATACAACACACTATCTTTACATCATAGGAACGGGAAGAAACCATAGGTTTCTCAGTGTGTCAATGTGAATCATTCCTATCAATTTGCCTATTAAACCTAGATCTTGGGATCTCTAGTCAACTAGGTTAGGTTACTACCTGAATGATTCATTGAAGAGGCGTTAGTCACATTCCCCTTGATGTTTGTTTTATTAGCTCCCTTGACAAACCTTTTGTTAGAGGATCAGCAAAGATTCTCCGTTAAACTTATAAAGTCTAAAAAAATCACCTCATTAAAGAACAACTACCTAATGGTATTATGTCTCCGTCTAATATGTCTAGACTTATCATTATACACATTATTCTTCGCTCTAAATGTTGCAGCCATATTGTCACAATGAACATATATTGCCGATACATGTTTTGGCCATACTGGAATATCTTCCAGGAAATTTCTGAACCATTCTGCTTCTTCGCAAGCCTTGTCCAAAGTTATGAATTCAGATTCCATAGTTGAACGAGCTATATAGGTCTGCTTAGTATACCTTCACAAGATAGCTTCACCACCTAGGGTAAAAACATATCCACTAGTAGATTTAGTCTCTAAACTGTCAGAAATCCAGTTAGCATCACTAAATCCTTCTATCACAGTTGGATAGTTTGAGTAGAGCAATCCATAGTTCATAGTGAACTTTAAGTACCTTAATACTCTAACCAATGCACTCTAGTGATCACTTGTATATCTTGCAAGCCTTCATACTAAATAGGCTATATCAGGCCTAGTGCAATTCATGATATACATTAGGCTTCCAATTACTTATGAGTACTTCGATTGAGATACTCCAACTCTATCATTCTTTCTCAATTCATGATATTCATACTGTTGGGTTGCTTTGAAATTGCCTAAGTAAGGATATATTCATATTTAGTTCGCTTTACTTGAATCCTAAGAATGACATCTGTTAAACGTAAGTCTTTCATGTCAAAATTTGGACTCAACATCCTCTTCGTAGAAGATATTGTATCCTTATGTGTTCTCAATATGAGCATGTCATCTACATATAAGCATACTATGACAAATTGATCACTAGTACCCTTAACATAGACACATTTATCACACTCATTTCTCTTAAACCATTAGATAACAAAGTGTGATCAAACTTCTCATGTCATTTCTTTGGCACTTGTTTTAACTCATAAAGAGATTTAACAAGTTTGCAGACCTTTCGTTCTTAACATTTAACCACGAACCCTTCTTATTGTTCCATATAGATTTCTTTGTCCAATTCTCCATTTAAGAAAGCAATATTTACATCCATTTGGTGAAATTCTAAATTATGTAAAGCAGCAAGTGCAATTAACATTCTGATGGATGTGATTCTCGTCACTGGAGAATAGGTATCAAAAAAAATCTATACCTCCTTCTTTCGGTATCCCTTAGCTACCAACCAAGCTTTATACTTGTCAATAGTACCATCAGCTCTCATTTTTTTAAGATCTATTTACAGCCTATTGGTTTATTCCCTTGAGGGAGATCAACCAACATCCATGTGTTTTTTTGCATAATGGAATCTATCTCATTATCAACTTCTTCCTTCCAAATGAGAGCCTCAGGGTTGGACATCGTCTCCTTACAAGTTTGAGGTTCGGCTTTTGTCAAGTATGATAGAAACATTAGACCAAATGAGGTACTCATTTTAGTTCGTTTACTTCTTCTAGGCTCAGGTTCAGATTCTTCATCAATCTGAGCTCTAGAAGAACTTTATTAATGGAAACACATTCTCAAATAATTCCGCATTAACAGACTCCGTTATAGTATTGGTACTTATGTCAGAATTTTCTGACTTAATCACCAAAAATCTATATGCAGCACTGTTACATGCATATCCAATGAAAACATATTTTACAGTCTTAGGTCCAAGCTTGACTCTCTTTGGCAGCGGTACTTGTACATTTGCAAGACACCCCCACACTTTTAAGATTTCATAGGAAGGTAATTTCTCTTTCCACACTTCGTAAGGAGAGTTGTTAGTCTTCTTATGTGCATCTTATTCAGTATGGTGTTAGCCGTAAGCAAGGCCTCCCCCTACAAATTATGGGTAGTCTTGAACTATTTAACATACATCTCACCATATCTTTCAGAGTTATTTTTTTTCCTTTCAACCACCCCAGCATGTTGAAGCGAGTAAGGTGCAGTAGTCTGATGTACTATTCTATGCTGAGCACAGAATTCAGATAGCATCGTGGAGTCGTATTCTCCACCTTGGTCAAATCTAAGCACCTTGATCTTCTTATCAAGCTGGTTTTCAACTTCAGACTTGTATCTATTAAACATATCCAAAATCTCATCTTTTGAATGAAGCAAATATATAGAGCAATATTTACTGAAAGATATGTATCAAATAAATCACTATGTATCAAATCAAGTAATTCATCTGTTCTTTCTACAGATTAAAACGATTTACTTGCAAATTTAGATTCTACGTCGATTTCACATTTATTTCTTTTTTCTAAGTTAAATCTAGGCAGAAGTTCTAAATTAATCATACGTTGCATGGATCGAAAATAAATAGAAGATGCAGAATTTTCATTAATAACAGCAGAAATTACAGCAGACACATTAAACTTAAAAAGACCATCAGAATTATAACCCTTCCCAACAAACACCCCTCTCTTAGTCAGAATAAACTTGTCAGCATGAAACACAAGTTTAAATCCACTCTTATATAAAAAAAAAAGATCCCAAAACCAAATTCCTATGACTTTCAGGCACGTGAAGAACATCGAGGAGAGTGAGTTGTTTTTCAGAGGTGAACTTCAGCACAACCTTTCCTTTTCCCTTTACAGCATCTTCTGAGGCATTCCCCATATAGGGGACTTCACCATTTTCAATCTCTTGATAGGTTGAGAATACAAACTGTCACTGCGCACATGCTTCTTAGCACCTGTGTCAACTTACCAATCCTTGGTGTAGTGACCATACATTTCTCAGAAACTATAACACAGAGATCGTCAATCTCCATCATATTTGCATGGTTCCCTCTGTTGTTGTTTCCGGGTGCTTACATTATTCTGGTCCTTTTTGTGCTTGTAGTCCTTCGCTTTATGTCCAAATTTACTACACACCCAGCAATTGCCCTTAATGCAATTTTCAGAATTACCTTTCTAAGCATTGCTCGGTGGTGTCTTCCTTTTCTTGCTTAGCTGGTTGGATTTGTCACCTTCTACCACATTCGCTTTCATCATATCGATCACCCACGCCGGCTTCTTGTCGTTCTTACGGTTATTTTCCTCGATCATCAACCTCACGATCATATCCTCCATACTCAGCTCCTTACGCTTCTGTTTAAGGTAGCTTTTGAATTCCTTCCATGACGGCGGCATCTTCTCGATAATTACAGCAACTTGAAATGGCTCGTTAATGATCATTTCTTCGTTCTTCAAATTGTTGATGATAATTTGCAACTCCTCTACTTGGTTTACGATAGGATTTTTGTCATCCATTTCATACTTCAGAACTTCCCAACGATGAACTTCTTCATCCCAGCATCCTCGGTTTTATAATTCTTCTCAAGGGCTTGCCATAATTCCTTTGTTGTCCTTAACGACGAATAGACGTTATATAGAGTGTCTACTAGACTGTTAAGGATATAATTTTGGCAGAGGAAATCAGAGTGAATCCATGCTTCCTTCGCAGACTCGGTCTCATTGGTTTGTTTATCCTTTAGAATGATAGGCGCTAGAATAATGAGATATTAGGGTTAGTGGGTTTAATATGGCTTTGGAAATTGAAAAGCTTAGGTTAGTGGTAAAATAAATTTATATTGGTTTTAGTTACTTCAGTTTGGTTTGGATAAAAATGTAATATAATTTTAAATCAAACCGAAGCTTCAGTTTTTTCATGAAACCGAACCGAACTGAGCTGAACTGTAGAACACTTAAGAGCCGACCATTTTCAGTTCGGTTTAGTCGATTCGGTACAATTATGAACATCTATAACATATTCATATTCAGGCGAGGAGTCACGTGTAAGAGGGTGGGGTCAAGTGTCCCTACTAAAAAATTAATAATTTAATTTTTTTAGTAGGGAAAGTTTTTTTTATTTTTGACTCCACTCAATTTTCAATTGTAACACCCACCAAGTTTTAAGTTTTAGTTTTTTATTTTCAGTTAGTACTAAAAGTTTTCGTTTTAACCCCATCACTAAAACCCCACTATCCCTAAATATCCTCAAATTTCCTAAAATTCCTAATTTTCTCAAAATTCAGAAGCTCGACTGATCATCCATGAGCCACGAGCTCTCTCTGTCGACAAGATATTCTTCTTCGACGAGTTTTCTTCTTTGCAACCCCGTTAAAATTACCCAAGCAATTTTCTTGTAAAAAGAAAGTCGATCTTCTTCTCTGCGAGCTTAGACTAAGGAGTGACTTTCTTGTTCAAGGAAATTTTACATTCGGTGTAATTTGAAATCTCTGAGGTCGAACGTCAATTTCTACACTAAAATTTTATAAGAAAGTTGTTTGTTTAATTTTAGAATATTTATATAGTTTCCACGACTTTTCCCTTTCTCCCCTCTCTTTGCGCTTGTATTTGGACTGTTAGAAATTTCTGAGCTATCAATTTTTGTATACTGAAATTTTACAAGAAAATTGTTTGTGACAAAGAGAGTTTCTTCAATTTGGATTTTCAATTTGGGTTTTCAATTGTCCGTTCCAAACACTAAAATTAAGTTTTCTTAATCTCCAAGTTTTAACATATATTTTCTTTTGACAGTCAAATATAATTTGATTATTCATAATCATTTTGTAAGATTCTCATGAATGATTGACTTGGGATATGTATGAAATTTTAAGAATAATATTAAAGCTTAATTACTGCAAAAAGAATAGTCATACTTTAAAATATTTATTTCTTCATGGCTGGAAGTCAAAACAATCAACTTTTATAGGCTAAAACAAAGAGGCTCGTGTCTGGTATTTAGAGTTGTCCGGTTATAATGTATGATATTCTTCATTGCCTATATCAAGCAAGCTCATTGATTGACAACTATAGTTTCACTTTTACGTCAATGTTTTAGTTTCTGCTTAATTCCAAATGAAAAGGAAAATTGAGTAAACACCATATGAATTCTATTTTTTCTATACATATGTGATGAAATGAAGCATCTACAACCTTAAAACTTGAATGAGTGATTGAATTGCTTAGTTAGTGTATAATTTGAATATAATTATAATTTTAAGTAGGGATAGAGATATTTTAGACATTTTAAAATAATATAAAATACATCATAAACAGAAAGAAAAGCGGAACTACTGACCTCACTGTAATCGAATCCTGACTCTGCCCCTCTTCATACTTAAATTTGTCGTACGGTAGATCAAACTCGTGACCCATGAACAATCATCACACATCACCCTTACCACTAAATCCCTCTAATTGCGTGACTACAAGTTCTCTTTTTTTCAAACTATAATTTTCATTGGTAAGTACTTGACTTTATAACCCAAAGCCATTTATATTCAACTAAACGAATTTAAATTAAGTTAATGTGGATACATTCTTTGTTTAAAAGTACCTTTATTAGTTTAAAGCTTATAATATAACAATTTGATTAGGTGTATGCTTTTCTAACTTTTTTTATGTTTTTAAGTAGATTAGTGTATGCTTTTCTAGTGTCAAAATAACAATATTTTTAGGTTCTTGAAACACTTTTTTTCTTCTCTTCTACCTAAGTATTCATAGGAACATAGATTATAATAGAATATTATGCAATTATTTCACACTAACCATTTTTTTTGTCCGACTTTGTTTAATTTTATTTAGTTTACAATAACAACTTATACTATATGAATATATTATAGTTAAGTTGCAATCTCTCGTTTCTCATGTATAGATGTTTACATACTAAGAAGGGACGTAATATAATAGATCTCATCCCGTGTATTCCTGCCACTTATTTCCATCATATCGTCGCTTTCTACATAGTTTACTTTCAGTGATGTCTTAAATTTAATTGAAAAAAAAATGCAATGACAAAAATAACCAAAAAAATTGTAAAGTTGTGAGGCCAATAATTCACTCTAATTATTAGAAGTTTAAAAGTGTGAGGTACATTGGTTGAATTTATAAATTCAATTTAAATTTACTTTTGATCTTATTTATGCAGTCCAAGTACAATAAATATTATAATTGAAAAAATAGTTATAGATATTGGAAAAATTAATGAATAAGAATGTACCGTGCCCATTTCTTTAGGCATCTTTTATATTTAATCAGTTGATATTTAAAGCAATAAAACAGAGTTTCCGATTTATTAATCTACTTTTGTAAATAACCAAAAACAGAAATAAAAAAAAATAAGACAAATGCTCTTGGATGGGAAATTGAATAGGGATAATGAGAAAGAAGGGCAGTTACCGAGGGCTAAAAATTGTTTGCAAGGGGGTCTGAGTGCAAAATTGTCAGGTGCAGAGGGCCAAAGTGCATTAAGCCTTTATAATATTCAAAGAAGCAACATTGCGTGTCAAGACTTGAAATAATTATTGTTAATCTCAAGACTAGAGAGATTAAAAACTTCTACCTCTTAAGGTCTTACTCTGTAGTGTTTGTTGAATCAAATAGGGACCACAGAGTTGTAGTGCTCTCCAAGCCCAAATGCGTGCTTATGATATGAAATCACAATACTTGATTTAGATGAACCATTCCCACCATTGGATTTGTATTCCTTCCCCATTTCCACGTCCGGGAAAGACCCCGAACATATCATGATATGTTTCTTAAGGCAGTGAGTTAACGCCCCAAGCTCTAGCTGTCCTCCCCATGCTGCAGTTGACTCCACTTCCTTGCAGTAATTCTCGAATCTCTCCGCCACTGAACATTCTTCGGATTCACCCTCTGTCATGCTATCGGACAGGAAAACGGGAGGAAATCCGACGAATGGTCTCTCATATAAGCAGCCACCATTTCCCGAAGCTCTTGGAAATTGTATGGTGACGATGAGCCTCCAGAAAGAAGGGAGAGTTGATCTTCTACAGCTCGGTAGAGACAGTGTCCGTCTGGCTTTATTTCATTTACAGTCAAGCCAAGGGGTTCCAGTTTTTTCCCCAATTTCTCATTTTCGACCTTTCTATCACTCACGATGTTGCTTTGCTCCTCCTCGATTCTACTCTCTCTTGCTGCTTCTTGCTCTGCTCTTTTCTCTCGTCTCTTTGTGCTCTTGCTAGGCTTTGAATGATCGGTTTCTGTACTAACAGAAACCCCAGCCATGGCTTTCACCAAATTGTCAAGATTGCTCCTTTCATTTACGGTAGTATTACTATAGCCCAATGAAGCAAGTTCTTCAGTTTGTTTTTCTTCAAGCTTAGCCAAGAGTCAAGTGATTTCTTCCTCCACTTGCTTTTTCTTGGCCTTTTGTTCCGCCTTGCTACCTTTAGCTGCCGCCGCCTTCAGTTCAATTTCTTTGTTTTGCAGCTGCGATATCTCTTTCCTGCACAAAATTAGCCAGCCATTTCGTTCCCATATGAACGTCTAAAATTTAGAACACGAAACCAGCAATCAACAGTCTGTCATATGCCTTAATTAGGCACCTAATATCGTAGAAACTAGAATCGTTATCCTTAACTAAAAATATTATTATCTGAGGAAGAACACTTGATGTATGATTTAGAGATTTGAATATGTCCGGTAAAGAATAATAATTGAGTCCATTTTCTTTATTTATTATTCTTTAGTTTAGACCAACAATAGATATATTGAACTAGTCACTAGAATATCTATCATCATATAATTATGTCGATTGTCGAATGCCTATCAAATAGCAACTATTTTGGACTTGATGCGATTTCAAACAAAGTGCTCCTCTGATTTTCATTCAGCGACAACAACGAAAGTGAGAAAAACTCAATTACCTGTGCCGAGAGAGCATTTCATCCCGAGTTTCCTGTTTCTCTTCAGATGCTTCTTCTGATACTATTCAAGATGGTTTGTCCTCAATATATTGGGACTCCTCCATTTCAACTAACTGAACATAATCAGCAGAAGAATATTCTCAGGCTTAAAAAGATCCACTGCAGTTACACAGTAATACAACACGCCCGGAAAAAAATGGTATGACATTCAAAAAGCTTCAATGTCCAATATCCAAGTATCTACACAGCGAATGGGAAAAAAATGGTACCCTCTATCTAAGTATGTCGTCCCCCCAATATGATCGACTGCTTTGCATGGTGCTAGTGTAATTTTATGCAGGTACCCAGACAAATCAACCAATCACATGAGAAGAGTATGTACTCAAATTTTCTTGAACCTAAAGAGATTATCGATGAAATTTATCTTAAAAGACTGCATTTCAAAAGCAACAATATCTATAATGAATTTTCCACTCCTGTAATTGGTTATCATTGAAACAAAATCTAAAACTACCGACCTGAAAAAGTTCATTTGACACACTACACATTCTCTGAGAAATTCAATGTGACTTTTTTTTTATTAGTATAAAACTATAATTAAAACCACTGAACATAAAGGCCTCGTTTGACAGCCGATATTGGACAATATTAAAGACAGGATAGTACTATTTTAGTATTGTCCGACATTTGGCTAAAAAATTTAGCATGTACTAACTAATACGGTGGGACTCTTTAGTCCCACCAATAGGGGATAATTTATCCCATTCTTAAAAGGGGAAGATTTAGTACAGTATTATCCAGTACAAAAGGGGAGATTTAGTACAGTACTATCCTGACTGCCACACAAGGCAATAAAGACTTACAAGACCCAGTAAAGACTTAAAGCCTCATTTGACAGTCAGGATAGTATTGTACTAAATTAATCAGATTGGACTGTACTGTATTGTCTTGGATTAAATAGTATAGTCCAATATTTGGTGGTGTATCGGTTAAAAACTGTACTTTGACATTATTTGATACATGATAGTATTGAATTGTAAAATCGTCCTTCATCGTTCTGAAGCTACATCTTATTTTGCATTTCCAATCACCAAGGAAAAAATTTCATATTTCCACGCAGACAATACATTCAACAATATTAATAGATAAATTCAATTATTAAATAAAATGTGAATATTAAATAAATATGTGAAAAAAAAAGAGCCTATCAAAAGAAAATTCAAATCCTAAAAATCCTAGCTGATGTAGAGAGGATAAATTTTTTTCACTCTTAGTCTCGTCGAGACCTAGTGATTAGAGCCGTATTGGTTAATGCAGTGATAGGAGTACTTTTAGTCTGACCGTATTACCTAATTCAGACAGACTGTCAAGCCAAACATAGGACGGTACTAAAATAGTACCGTCCAATCTTTTAGCCTTGTCCAGTACTGACAATCAAACAAGGCCAAAGTGAACTACCTGACTGAGACTTAAAAAGGCCTCATTATCAGCCAATTTGAACAAATGTGTTTCAACTTCCCTAAGGATAATTTTGTTGTGTTAAGACAATTTCTACGTGGATAAACGCATTTTCCCTTCTAGATTGAGGTGATTGTTAGCCACATTGATAAAAGATTCAATTCCATCACGATGCTCCTTAGACAATCTATTGGTTTTTAATCCAACTCTTGTCCATGTCTATAATTGTCTGAAATTAAAAAGCAAATTATTAAGTGCAAACCAAACCTTAAACTTAAACATAAGTGCATATTTTCAAAGTTCATGATGTGCAAATAACTGTTTAACATCGGATATGTTATTCTGTATAAATTAACAAGACATAAATGATAATCACCCTAACTAACAATTACTCCCCCAAGTTACATATATATATGTGTGTGTGTAACTTGGGGTAGAACACATGCAAAGACAAAGCGGCTGACTCTACAGCAACTTCAACCCTCTCGTTGAGGTAAATTCATTCATTTCGCACCATTAGCTTTCCAATTGAGACATAAAACTCGAGTATTTAGGATGCGGAATCTATGAATAAGCTTAGTTATGCACTAACTAATAATAAATACAATTAATAGAAGTGTGGACAATTTCACAATAACCTAATTGTAATTTGATTGAAGAATGGCATGTGGAGATTTTATTGGAAACAATATAGAAACTTTGGAGCATATAATGAATATATCCTCGATCTAAAAGTACCGATGGAATCAATCGGATGAAGAATCAAAATGTGAAATATAATGCCAATTTCAGAACTTGTGATTAACTCCACAATTTTCTACTAATTGTTTGCGATTCAAAACTTCAAAATCATTCATTAGGTATAAACAAAGATAAGAAATCAAGCTAGGATTGAAATGCACTGCTTCCCACCATCTTAAAGTCTCCCTCTCATGGAATAAAATTCCTCATTCTCTGAGTATGTAATCTTGAAAGTTGGAATTAGTCATCCAAGTTGAGATCAAATCATGAAGATTTTCATCTGTTTGAATTACTTCATATCGAAAAATGATAAACTATGACAAAAGGTACAGAAACATTTGAGGTGGAAATTCCAACTGAACTATTACATTAAGAAAGAAATCACTCAACACAGTGTTTGCATCCATGGCCAGGTAGAGCGCGAATTAAAACCAGAGTTGCCTTAATTAAGTTTAGAGGCAGATTATTTATATTAGTACTGACCTTGTAGTCTCAGAATAAATCCTTGCAAGGACAGGAGAATAACCTTCCTCTTTTCCTTGACCTCTGCATCGATCAAGTTGCCATGGCTGTCAAACTTGGCAGGAGGCTGAAATGCCAAAAATTTAAACCTTACAAGACAAACACAACGCAACCAAAATTCATGTCATGCAGCAAGTAGTTAAGCTTACAAGCGTGACGACAACTGTAAAAATCCCTAAAGTAAACCTTTTTCCAATTCATTTATATACCAATTCTTTTTCTTAAGGAGTAATCAAGATTAAGCAAAAAGATTGGCTGGTAACAGTAGAAGAAAATTGCTCATAATCGAGTTCTGAGGTGTGCATAAACATTCAAGAGAAAGTATCAACTTACTCAGCCTACAAATTTATCCTGTTTGGCTCCATGTGAAAGTTCAATCTAGATTTAGGATGAAATGAAGCAACCGCATGCAATTGGAAAGGTAAAAATCATTTTAAAAAAAACAATTGCAATCCTTCTTTCTTTTCCTCTTCCATCTCCATGTGAGATAGATAGAAATTCAAAATACTCTTCATAAAAGCCCAACAGAAACTTGGGAAATTCGAGCTAGAATATGAGCGTAGAACAGCTTGGTTTTACTTTTTTCAGTTTTTCCCCTTTTCGCTCAAAACACTGAGAATTAAAGAGAATCAGCGACCACATTTTGTCGGATAAACAATGAACGCAAAGTATATAACTCCGCTCGGATAGAGAAAACTCGAATAAAGACACTAACGATCTCAGAAAATCGTCGAGAATAATAGAGCTCGGTCTCAGAAAAAAGACGTTAACGATCTCAAGAATAACAGACCACGGTCTAAAAAAATCGGAAAAACACAACTATTTTGAAGAATATAGAAACAGGGAATAGAAGAAACAAAGAAAAAAAAAACCTTGTTCGTGGCTGCTGGGGTCGCTGAGAGAGAGATAGCTTCCAGAGAAACGGAGTCTGGGCTTCGTGAACGATAGTGGAGAGGGAGGTTAATTTTCCCAAAATACTAAGTGAAACGGTATCATTTCAAGCCTGTCAAATCAAAGTTGGTTGAACTCAGAATGCTTCAAGAAATTTAGAACAGACTAAACCGCTCATTAACCAGAACGTAGAAGACCGAACCAGAAAGAATAGTGTGCAAATGTCAAGGACTGGTTCACCCTCGATCTGGCGTCCAAACCGATTTAACTTTGAGGACAATCTGGGCACACCGATGGGAAACTGATGTACCAATTTGGGACCAGTATGATCGGTTCGCCCGGTATTGCAATTATGGCAATTACTTGCCTAATTGCTCAAACCGATCAGACCGGTGGAGATATCGGTGTGACCAATTTGTCAATAAGGAATCTTCCTTGATTGACGACCGATCCGTTCGATTCTCCAATCAATCCGACCGTTTTCAACAGTGTTTTTCAACACTATAAATACGCCACACCATTTTCATTCCACCACACCTCTCTTCTCCTCTCCAACGAAGTTTCATAGTGTTTTATTATTTGAGATGCTCGTATTTTGAGCGAATATTTGAGATATTTTCTAGAGAGAAGCTAGTGTAAATTGTGAGCGAAAAATAAAGAGATCTACTATTGAGATAGAGAAATTTTGTAAGAAGTTTGAAGATCTCAACCGAGTTATATTGTCAAGTTCTGATTGACATCATAAGTCAATAAATAGGGTTTATAAAGGTATGGTCTTCATTGTTAAGAAGATCGTTTGAGAAAATCTTCAAGTGGGCTCCTTGGAGCGTGGACGTAAGGATAAGTCTTCTCGAACCACGTAAAATATATTGTGTGTCAAATCTCTCTTCCCTACTCTCTTTACTTTTCATACTTAATTTCTCGCACGTTTTATTTTCGCACTTTAATTGTAACGCTCAGATCCTCTAGGATTAAATATACGTGTAATTTCACAATTTTAGAATTCTCAAATCGAAACAACCCTAATTTGAGAAAATTTCCAAATTGAAATTCTATCCATGATAGAAAAACCTTGACCATAAATAGAAGTATTAAACTTTTTCATGATCAGAATCTTAATCATTAAATAGCGGAAGCGATAAAGTGTTTTAAATGCATAATTAATAAAACCTCGATAAAACTGAATTAAACTCTGAAATAAAATCAAAACTTGAGATCTATAATTCATGAAGTTTTCATCATCCTAATTCGTAGAAGAACATAACGTAAAATAAGCTGCTTGAATAACTGAGTTTAACAGAAAAGGTAAACTTGAAGGGGAAAGAGAAATCACTTTAGGCTTTGTTGATTTACTACGTGATGTTTTATTGAAAAAGATCGAAGCCGCGGTATTTATTACACTCAAGATTGGGTCTCTCTACCAGGTGTTTTGCCTATGGCTTCAGGGGGTATTCACGTTTGGCATATGCCTGCTCTGACTGAGATCTTTAGAGATGATTCCGTACTACAATTCGGTGAAGGAACTTTAGGGCACCCTTGGGGTAATGCAGTTTTCCCAAGTTTTAAATCAATTCATAAACTAAAAATATAAATTCCTCTAATCCAACTGATCATGGCAGCCTCTCACACATATTGCTCGTCATCACCACTTGCATCATAATCAGTTGTGAGGGAATGAGTATTCTAAAATACTAATTAAGTAAACTCACAGAATAACATACATCTGCATGCCATAAATGCAATCATGACAAAACATAAGTGAACTTGGCATATATCATAAATGAAATAACGTAACGTACCTGATCATGACTTGGCTCAACAAAACACGTAAATAACACATGTCTCTAACATAATCATATAACAATATTAATCATATCTTGTCTTAGCATATTCCCTTGTTAAAAATGTAACCAGCATTGTTCATACGTGAAATGAAACGTGACATGACGAATTAAGTGATATTGTAATTGTTGCCATTCAATGTTACCGAAACCCTAAGAATATTGAATTCACTTACACAAAGCAAATACATTTATCACACATGGATTATATTAAAATATAAGTTCATGTACTTGAACCGGAGGAATGAACTAAACAACTAATGACCTAGAATCCAAAAAAAATATAATCAATAAATTATTTTGAAATAAATCAATATAAACAAATTTTGAATATTACATAAAAAGATATTTAAATAAAACAGTGCAAATGGGTTTGAGCGAGGTGGAAAACAATTGATCGGATCGAAAGTCAAAAGATTAAACTTTGGATGAAACGGTTTAGACCTAGCTGGTTCAAACCAGTCCGTCTCGGTTTGGTTAGATTGGAGGCTATATTATGTGTCAAATCTCTCTTCCCTACTCTCTTTACTTTTCATACTTAATTTCTCGCACGTTTTATTTCCGCACTTTAATTGTAACTCCCAGATCCTCGAGGGTTAAAATACGTGTAATTTCACAATTTTAGAATTCTCAAGAAACAAACCTTAATTTGAGAAAATTTCTAAATTGATTCTGTCCATGATAGAAAACCTTGACCATAAATAGAAGCATTAAACTTTTTCATGATCAGAATCTTAATCATTAAATAGCGGAAGCTATAAAGTGTCTTAAATTCATAATTAATAAAACCTCGATAAAACTAAATTAAACTCTGAAATAAAATCAAAACTTGAGATCCATAATTCATGAAGTTTTCATCATCCTAATTCGTAGAAGAACATAACGTAAAATAAGCTACTTGAATAACTGAGTTTAACAGAAAACGTTTTCTCAAGTTTTAAATCAATTCATAAACTGAAAATATAAACTCCTCTAATCCAACTGATCATGGCAGTCTCTCACTCATATTGCTCGTCATCACCACTTGCATCATAATCAGTTGTGGGGGAATGAGTATTTTAAAATACTCATTAAGCAAACTCACATGATAACATACATCTACATGCCATAAATGCCATAATGACAAAACTTAATTGAACTTGACATATATCATAAATGAAATAACGTAACATACTTGATCATGACTTGGCTCGACAAAGCACGTAAATAACATGTCTCAAACATAATCATATAACAATCTTAATCATATCTTGTCTTCCCACATTCCCTAGTTAAAAACGCAACCAGCGTTGTTCACGCGTGAACTGAAACGTAACATGACGAATTAAATGATATTGTAACTCTTGCCACTTAATGTTACTGAAACCCTAAGACTACTGAATTCACTTACACAAAGCAAATACATTTATCACACATGGATTATATTAAATATAAGTCCATTTACTTGAACGGAGGATTGAACTAAACAACTAATGACATAGAATCTAAAAAAAATAATCAATAAATTATTTTGAAATAATTCAATATAAACAAATTTTTAATATTACATAAATAGATATTTAAATAAAACAGTGCAAAGGGGTTTAAGTGAGGTGGAAAATAATTGATCGGGTCGAAAGTCAAAAGATTAAACTTTGGATGAAACGATTCAGACCGAGCTGGTTCAAACCAGTCCGTCTCGATTTGGTTAGATTGGAGGCTAAACTGACCCGGTTTGAGAACCAACTGGGTCTTGCGACCTAGTTGCAGCACAAGAAAAATGGAAGGAGAGAACGGGGAGAACGGCGAGAAAGTGAGAAAATAGAGGGAGTGAGAGAAATAGATAGCGAAGTTGAAGGAGAAAAAACAGAGAAAAAGAGAGATGAAAGAAGAGAGAACGAAGCGAGAAGGGAAACATGGAGTGCTAGCACAAATAGAGGGAGAGAGTGAGCAAATAATGAAACAACAGAAAAAAAAAACAAAGACATAAAGTAAAGATAAGGAAACAAAGAGAAAAGAGAGAGTAGGAGCGAAGCAAACAAAATTGGAGAAAGGAAGAGAATAACAATGGGTCAAAGGAGAAAGAAACTAAGAAAACCTAGAAAGATAGAGAACACTTATGAGTACTCGACTTTGCAGCAATTGGAGAAGAGACCCACCAAGGAGGACGAAGAGAATTAAAGAGGAAAAGAATGAAAGAGAAAGAGACAACTTGTCAAGGGGAGGCGTGGGTTTTCAAGAGAATTTCTATGAGGGAGGTGAATCGTGAGAGACATAGGGTATTAGACAATGTTAGCTTTGGGTTTTTGTTCACCTGTATGTAAATATATTATGTGAGTGAAGTAGAGAAAGATGAAGAGATATTTGAAAATAAAAAAGGCTAGGTTTTGTCTTGTATACATATTGACATATAGGGTGTGAGTGGGTTTTGAAAATTATAAATAATCTCTTTAAAAATTAAATTAAAAGTCACATTTATCTTTTGAATCAGTTTTACAAAAATCCTTATTTATAAAGGGTTGGGGTATTACGTTAATATTATGCATCAACATTATTTAATTATTCGTTTATTAAATATTACTTGATTGATTTAATTTATTATTTATTTTATATTTCAAGTAACTTTACCATTCTATATTAAATATTTCTTTTTAACATTTATTCTCTTAATGAAAAGAGTGTCATATCGATCCTTCAAATGTGACTCTAAATCACAATCGAATGGATCCATGATTGAATTCTAACTATATGTACTAGTCTTTTCATTGAATTTTTTTATATTCAATGAGCACAAGCTCTCGAGACATCAAAAAGATAATAAGGTAACAAAAAGATGTAGAATTAGTGATATGATAATTTAGCCGTATGACAAGATTTGTGAATCGACAATTAGTGATCAACGGTTGTGATTGGATATTGACTGATGCAATCAACCCATGGACCTTTCTTGGACTCTCCAACAATGGGCCTTAAGCACTTCCAAATCACACTCACACACTTGGGTCCACTTCCCATCCCCAGTTGCCACACTTTATCACCCTTGTGAATTCTCTCTTTCGCTTCCAGGTGATCATTAGACAATCTGAATGATTCTTAAAGATGATAACTAAAATATCTTGATCAGAGAAAATTATTCATGAATATCTTCATTCCTTATCAGAATAAGAAAGAAAATACACTGAACCTGTACGTTTGACTGATACAGAATATCATTATAAATATATGAAGATCTCCATTAAACAGTAAGCAATTCTCCATACTACTACTTTTCTCTAAACGCTCTACTGACTTGGTCTTCGGAGTGTATTAGGTAAGACACCACTCTGGTGTCCTATCTACTGCATTTCACGATTATTTTTGCAGACCTTTTGGATGAATCATCGAGTGACGCGTGACGCTTCAGTCGACAGTCGATATTGACATATTTTTTACATTAATAGTTTGACGTCGTTGAATGATCTTCCTTTTTCAAAATTGATGGCAAACGTAGATGTTCCTTTTTCAAAATTGATGGCAAAATTTTATCTGCCGTCACAACCACTCCTGCAATGGTGGAACGATCCAGAACGGGTTGAATGATCATAAAAAAAAAAATTAATGCTTTGATTGGCAGTTGAAGTTGGGGAATTGTTATAGTTGCCACCTCGACCATCATCAACCGCGAGAAGCAGCAGCGCGGCCCCCCGTCGAGCTTCGTCACCACCGAGCACGATGTTGTCACCACCGTGGAAGCTTCCATCAACGAAGCCTTGAAGAAGTAAAAACCACCTAAGTCGACGACAAGCATCGTCGCCAACAAGAATGACCTTAGCTGCCGGATTCAAAGGAAAAGCCGCGACCACCCTCGGGTTCATAAAGTTTTTACTCTGATCTATGCCAAATGAAGGATTTTCAGGCTCAAAACAGCCATGAAAATCGATAAAGAAAGAATCCCCTCCGTTGCCGATTATAAAATCTCAGATCTACAAGGAACGATAAAGATTCAGATGAAAATAAACCCATAGATATGTTCAGACGGATTTATTTTTAAGTAATTTACGCACAATAATTATTATTATTTATTTTTAAGTAATTTATTTTCTTATTATTTATTTTACTTATTGTTTATTGCAAAATTCTCCTTATCAACGTTCACTATTTGATCTGCATTAATGTCAGAAAAATAATATAATTATTTAGATTAATATTATTTAATATCTCAGACATGAGTGAACTTCAAGATTAGTACGCGGACCACACAGCTCCAATCGACAAAATTTTAAATTTGTTATTCCCTCAAAATCGTGAGTCACATCGATGATCTCCATTAAAATTTTGAGAAAAATAATACAATAATTATTATTTAGCATCTTGGACAAAAACGAGTTTTAAGATTCAGACACACACCACAAAGATCGGATCAACATTATTTGGGATTTTTATTCTCTCAAAATCAAGAGTCACATCGGTGATCTCCATTAAAATTTTGAGGTATGTTATTTATTTTTTATGCCTAATTTTATTATTCTTTTAAAGAATATTTTAGAGCACTTTTAATTAAGTATGAGCTCATTATAAGCAACAAGATACTAGGACATAATAAAAAGCCCTAAAATCTCTAGATTATATTACTATGACGCCTCAACATGAGATCTACGAATCACTTGGGCCCGCTCGGTAGGAGATATAAACTATATATATATATAAAGCGTAAATCCCCTAGAAATATATAAGTGCAATCAAAACATAAATTACGAAAATGCTCCCACAAGAGAGTAATCTTATTTATCAAGACCCGAGAGATCACAAATTACGCAAATACTCCCACGAGAGAGAAAATATGGTTGTCAACATCCAAGAGGTCACGGACTATGTAGATGCTCCCACGAGAGAGCAATCTTAATTATCAAAGATTCGAGAGGTCACAGATTACACAAATGCTCCCACGAGTGAGCAAGCATAATTACCAAGATTCGAGAAGTCATAAATTACGCAGACGCTCCCACGAGAGAGCAAGTATAATTATCGAGACATGAGATGTCCACTATCCAGACTTCTTGGCCAACATGGTAAGGGAAAAGATGAAGAACGGAAAAAGGAAGTCATGTATAGAGTTCAATGACCCGAATAAGGCATGCCCAAAGGACAACTTCCCTATTCCAAAAATTAATCAATTGATGGGCGCTACTACGGGGCACGAGATGCAGTCAGTCTCATGGATGCCTTCTCTGGGTACAATGAGATACTCATGCATCCATTAGACCCAAAGAAGATGACCTTTGTAGCTGAGAGGAAGACTTATTGCTACAAAGCCATGTCATTTAGACTGAATAACGCATGAACAACCAATCAACGTTTAGTCTACAAACTGTTCCAAGAGTACATGCGGAAGACAATGGAAGCGCTCAGATAGTTCAGCATCAGATATGAATCCCAGACCGTAATCAACGCTTAAGTACTCATTAATTTATGAAGAAGATGACACCATTTCAAGGGAATGAGAGATCAGACAGTACAGAAGATGTCACAGAAGATGACACGATGGATAAAGGCACGGGGGTCATTGAATCCTCGAACGAAAGACATCAACCAAGGCGACGGCCTAACGAAGCCTCCTTATCACTTGAGGTGATTTGGAGAAAGACCCTATATAGGGCAAAATGACCGCGAAAATATGTCGTGGCACCAGAAGACATTGATCCCTCGGATGGAAGACATCATCCTAGACCATAGATAGATGAGGCCTCCTTATCACTAGGATGATTTGGATTAAGATCCTGTATAGGGCACCCGAGGTCATGGAACCCTCGGATGGAAGCCCTCACCACAACTAAGTGAGGCCTCCTTTTCACCGTAAAAAGGCCACGGTAATATTTCGTGGCGCCCGAGGACATTGATCTCTGGGATGAAAGACCTCGCCCAAGACCATGGCTAAGAGGCATCCTTATCACATATGATGATCTGGAAAAAGACCCTATGTAGGGAAAAAAAACCTCACCGAAGGCGACGACCTAACGAGGCATTCTTATCACATAAGATGATTTTGTAAAAAACCCACCTTGGGCAATAGACCACGACAATATTTTATGGCAGTAAGTACATGAGATGCTCAGACGAAGACTTTGATAAAGGCCACAGTCACCGCGGCCTTCTACATAGGACAAAAATACAACTGTAGTATTTCATAAGATCTAAAGTCATATAGATGACAATGAAAGTCACACTGATGACTATAAACCTGAAGTCACCTAGATGACTATGGGATCTAAAGACGCTCAGATGATTATAACATCCAATGTCACCCAGATGGCTATGGGACTCGAAGTCACACAGATGACTATTATATACTAAGTCACATAGATGATAAGGTACCTAAGTCGCACAGATGACTAAGGCACACAAAGTTGCGCAGATGGCTAAGTACCCCAAGTCACACAGATGACTAAGTACCCCCAATCACACAGATGACTAAGTACCCTCAGTCAGACAGATAACTTAGTACCCTAAGTCACTTAGATGATTATACACTCGAAGTCACACAAATGACTATGATACTCCAAGTCACCCAGATGACTAAGGTACACAAAGTCACCCAGATGAGTATATTAGATCAAAATCACACAGATGACTAAGTACCCTAAGTCACCCAGATGACTATATTACACTATGTCACATAGATGAGCAAACACATAAGCACAGAGAAGTGCAATGACAAGCTCAGAAGAACAAGCAATTCAGTTCAAATGAAAAACGTCAACAAGATAAAATACAAACCCACTGTTTGATGGTATACATTTTGTCGATATTTTGGGGGCAAAGAAGATAAGGACCTTCAATAACTCAAGAATATTGTCAAACTCAGGACACAATGATGAGGGCATCACTCTATAGATACTCAAAAGTCATTTGTTCTCCAAAAGAAGAACTGCTCAATTTTCTTTAAGGCTAGCTCAAGGCACTTGTTGTGCCAAAGCAACGAATGACTTAGATAGTCGATCACTACGTGACTTGGACAGATCAATAAACTCATACATTAAGTTACGAGAAAAAGTCAACAACCAAAGCATCAAAACCTGCGGTTCCCAGCTACAACTTAGTTTCTGAAAATATAACTCTAGATGACAAGAAGAATCATCGGGAAGCACGCCATTGAGTGCAATAACTCCATCATCCGCCATGAGACATAAGATGCCAAAGTAATGTACCGAATATATGGTCAAGCATGGATCAACACGAGAATGCAACGCAGGATTTCAGAAAAAATCATATCCTTAAGAGAACCCAATAACGTCACAACGTCAAGTCAACCTCATAATCCAAACAGACTACCTGTCATATCACCTACATCATATCAAAGGAATTCAATCCTAACACCAAGTCTGCACCATACGCTTAGACGAAGGTGTAAAATTTTTATTGCTATGACCACTGATCTAACTTAAGCCGCCTGACTACCAGATGAAAATCATAGGGACTCGATCCTAATAATTACTCGGTGCAACTCGCACAAACCTAAACCACATAGCTTCAAGTTCCAACACGATCACACACATCATTACGTGAAAAAGTCCAACATTAATCAAGAGGACAACATTTTTACCAAGAGTCAATTGACAAATATGAAGAAAGCACATCTCAGTCACAAGATGCTCTGAGACGCAATCATGAACCAGCAACAAATTCTTAAATATTTGGACGCCAACATATGCTTAACACTCGATTAAGTGCAAAGACATAGTCTTGGGTAAAAGCTCATGGCTCCCTCCACAACATACTTCCCGACTCTATCGTTATACTCCAGACTCAAGAAGTGAGAGCAAACTGTAGAGGAGAAAAGACACTAGGGCTAAAGCCCACTCAATAATATTCTTGAGCAAGACCCAATACTCCCATTTCCCAGGTAGGGCCCACATTAAGTCCAAACTGAGGATTCCTCCATGATCGAAGTCACCTGATAACCGAGGCATCCTCCACGACCAGATCGATGGACACAACCACACCTATACTTACACCAACGAGGACACACGAATGATGATGTAATCTCATACCTAGGATCGTGGCTACTCGAGATAGTCGGTATCATTTTTCTGTCATAATAAGATATAATAATCAGTCATATAGAGAAATGATAGGCACATATCAAATCTATTAGACAATCTGAATGATTGTTAAAGATGATAAGATGATAACTAAAATATCTTGATCAGAGAATATTCTCCATGAATATCTCAATTCCTTATCAGAATAAGGAAGAAGATACACTGAACTTGGACGTTTGACTGATATAAAAAATTATTATAAATATATGATGATCCCCATTAAAAAGTAAGTAAATCTTCATACTGCTACTTTTCTCTAAACACTCTACTAACTTAGTCTTCAGAGTGCATTAGGTGGGGCTTCAGCCCGGTACCCTACCTACTGCATTTCATGATCGTTCTTGATTTTTTGCAGACCCCTTGGATGAAAAACCGAGCGACGCGTGGCGGTCCCCTTGACAGTCGATGCTGGCATATTTTTTGCATCAACAAGGCTGACAAGCAAAAATGCTGAATCACGATCTTGAAATTAGGTACGTATATCTCTCTGGACTTGTTCATGAATCGGGTTTTGATTATTGACATGACGTGCTTGAATTTCTTAGAAATAGGTAAGATTGAGGAGCCAAGAAATGTACTGTTCGAACGGATAGTTTCCCCTGCAACATGAAGAAAATTGCAGCTCAATGTGACGTCGAGTTTCCCATGACTGTCCTCTTCGCAAATCATTGAAAGGTAATATTTCTCATCAAATGCTCTCTAAGATCTCACTCTTTTGAACAGTTTATATTTGGATGATTTATTAGCTTCATTTTTGTTTGTGAGGATAACTGTTGCACTTTCCATTCGGAAGAGGTAGTTTAGGATCAATTTTGGGCATTATTGTCCTGCATATCAGTCGCTCAACAAAATTTTTGTGCTAAGAACTACTGCGTATGAGTCCTTGTAAATTTTTAGGAGATTTTAAGCCAAATGAATAGCATCAGCACTTGCGTTGTAGCCCATACCAGAGAGATTGTAGCTCTTATGTCACTTCTCATAGAGTATTTGTTAATGAAAATGGAGGAGAGAGAAGGAGAAGGACAAAAACCACTACAATTAATAGTTAGGATATTTATGTCATGAGGAGAAAAGTTGGTTTTGGCTAAAAGAACATCCATGACATTGAAGAGGGCCATATGAGCTTCCTTTAAGGTTCATGCTGATGGGTTTTTGGTGGTATGTAGTGTAAGGCTAGTGGGAGGTAGGTTTGTTGACTTAGACCTGAAGAGTTGAGTATTTTGGCCATGACCGAGATGCTTTACGTGTCAAAGTATGCAATCATAGAGGCATGTTCAAGGAAGGAAGCAAAAGGGATCCTGCAAAAGTTTGCGGGTTTGAGACATGAAAAATCTACTAAATAGACTTGACAGTGATTGAAGATGTTGGGTTTGATGATGGAGTAGACGAGGAAGAAAAAGAGTAAGAGGAAGTGATAAACGAGTTTCTATTCTTGCAAGAGAAAGAAAGTTTCAATGGATATTGCGAGAATGAGAATGAACGACTTTTGACATTGTAATGAAGTTGAACTGAAATGGTTTGATGTTCGAGAGAAGCAAAGACTGGCCGTGAAGGAATTATGTAGAGGTTCATGACTAAACTTGTAATTAGATTCCATGGAAGACGGAAAAGAAGCTCCAAGGGGGTGGTGGTGGTGGTGATTGTATAGGGAATGCGTATATCATCGTGGCTCGTTATTGGTTAAATGGAGGATTTATATAAAGAGAAAAAATATAGTATTTAAGGTATTCTCATAAAAAACTAGGAAACCTTTAATCTAAAGACTAAACAAGTATATGTGGTCCTAGATGCACGTAGGATTGTTTTTCGCTGCATGTTGGATCTTCAACGTTTGGTGCGTTCATGTTTCTTACAAAACAGTGAGAACTAGTTACTTTTGAGTGTTGCTCAGATAGTGGTTTTCATAGAGAAGAAAAAAAAACAAGTTTAGTTATTGCGGGAGAGACATAATAGAAGTTGCAAATCATCAAGGATGGAGAAAACAAATTGTAATATTATGCTACCAGATAAAGAATTAGTCGAACTCGTAGCCAAATTTAGTAATACGGAGGAAGAAAGAGAAACTGTTCATGTCAATGAAAGAATGAAAAGGAATGACAAGTTAGAATGTGAAAATAGTCTCCTGGGCTCAGTTTACACAATGAAGAACTTCTATAGATTGGCGATGAAGGAGACTTTGTGTTTGGCTTGGCTACTTCAGCATCCAATGTGATTTTTGGAGATAAGAGAAAATCTATTTGAGATAATCTTTACGAACATTGGGGAAATGGAGTTCATACGAGAATGTGGACCGTGGTTGGTAAACGGCAATCCGATGCTCCTAACGCCATGAAACAAGCACCTATAATTGTCCTCATTTCACATACAATACTGTAAATTTTGGGTATAGGTGCATGAACTCCCGCTAGACTGTAGAGGGGAGGAAATTGTTAGACAGGTTTGTGCAAACCTGGGGCATATTATTAAGATTGATAGATGGAGGATATCAGGAGGAGTAGAACAGAGAAGATATCTCAGGGTAAGAGTAAATATGGATATTACTCAGCCACTGAAACATGGAAGGATTATCTCCAATTAAGGGAAATCTATCTGGATTGCTTATATGTACGAAAGATTTACCAGATTTTGTGCATTTTTATGGTCGTATTGGCCATGATGTGGATTTTTTCAATCAATATATAATAGAGCAAGGATCGAAGAAAGAACTAATATGCCGGTTCAGTGAGGAGCTTAATGCAACTGCAGGGAAGCAGGGAGTCATGGGGAGGTGCAGCGAGGAATAGGTAACTCGATAACATTGGATGAATCCTAGATGGAGGGGGATTCAACGAAAAAGATCTCGGTGATAGCCAACGTATCATTGATGGTGACAGGAGGTAGTCGGCGACAACAACCTCTATGGGTGGAGGAACGTAAATCGGATGGAGAATTCTACGGAAGGAGACAAGTTGTACAAAATCGGATCCCACAAAGAGCAAAGGAGCACCTCACACGGGTCATTAAAATTTTTTGAAAATAAGGGAAGGGGAGCTAATGATGATGGTTTGACAACTAACAGAGAAGAAATGATGATGGCTAAAAGCCTAAAGGGGGTAAGAGTTGGCGACGCAAGTAGTGGAGAGGGCAATAAGATAATTTAGGAAGAAAATATCTACAACTTTAATACTCGTTGTGGACTTGCCCATGGAAATATTGGGTGGAGAGCTTAGTGACAATACTGGACTGGGCTTCAAAGCGTTAACCGAGAGCATGAATATTGGGTCAAAGGACAAGCTAACCCCTACGAGCATTTCAACCAGTGTAGAAGCAAGGAAGCTTGGGAATATTTTGCACAATCGAAAGACTACTCTTAAGGTGAAGCAGAGCAACTCGCAGACAAGCAGCAAGAAGATACCATTGTAATAGACATTTAAGGAGATTTTGAATGGGAGAGAAGGGAATAAAGTCATTAGAGTTGGAGATAAAAATTACTATCAGGCAGAATCAGCTTACATTGATGCAAGGAAGGGGTTATGGAGACCGACCCAAAAAGGTCTCCACGAGAGCCGTGAGACTACTATGTTGGAACTATCAGCGGTTGGGGAAAACCCTGACAGTTTAGAGCCTTGTTGATATGGTAAGGCGGGAAACCCCATATAATATATTTCTTCGAGAGACAAAAAATAAAAAGAGGAAGGTGGAAAGGTTGAAGCAAAGAATCAATTACCCGAACGCAATGGTAATTGATCCGATTGAAACAAGAGGAGGGTTGTGCTTGCTTTGGATGGAAACTTTAGTGGTACAGGTTCATAATTTTGCTTATTTCATGATTGAGGCTGATATCAGAGATGCTAGATGACAATTAAATTGGAAATTTTTTGGTGTATACGGTAGTCACGATAACAAAATCAGGCGGATTCAGCTTGAGATTATTAAGGAGAAAATTTTGGCTGGAAATCAGCCTATTCTAGTGGCGGGTGACTTTAATGAGGTGCTTTTTGATTGGGAGAAAGTGGGAGGTAACTTGTTGGCTTTAAAGACAGTGATATTCTTCATAATTTAATTCGGGAATGCAGTCTCGTGGATTTGGATTTTTCAGGGGACCTTTTTACTTGGAATAATCACAGAGAAATACGGAAGATTCACTGCATATTGGATAGAATGCTATGCTCCTATAGTTGGGTTTCAAAGTACAATAAGGTAGTTTTCAGCTCCTTTTTGCCATGGGTTCAGACTATAGTGCATTACTATTGAATACTCAGCCGGATCGAGCCAAGGTTAGAGTGAGGCCGCAATTTAGATTAGATCTTCGATGGTTGCAAGAGGAAAGTTGCAAAGCAGTTATTGCTCAAGTTTGGACTCGGCAAGTCTCATCCATGTCAGAAAATGATTTGATGAGGAAGCTGAAGTCTTTAAGAACACAGTTAATTCAATGGAGGAGGAAACACAACGTTAATTCTTGAGCCCACATTGATGAGTTAACGAAGGAGTTAAAGCAAATGCACGACAAAAATAATACTGATATGGGGAGAATCAGGAAAATAGAAAGGGAAATTGAAACTACTGCATTGGAGGAAGAATATTATTGGAAGGAAAAAGCGAGAATGGATTGGCTTAATCTAAGAGATAAAAATACCAAAAATTTTCACGCTAAATTCTAGTAGCGGAGTAGAGATCTAAGGATTAATGGCTTGATCGATGGAGAAGGAAAATGGATTGACAATTCCAGTGAGTTAAATGAGCAATATCAAGAAGCACTTTAGAGGTGTTTTTATGTCTCAATCACCTTCAACAGTAGCAGATATAGTGGTTATACTGGACAAAGTCATGTGCAACACTGATATTGTTAGTATTTCAGAAAGGTTCTCCGAGCAAGACATTTTAGAGGCGTTAAATTAGATGCACCCTTCTAAGGCTCTGGGACCTAACGGAATATCAACTGGTTTCTTTAAGCAAAATTGGACCATGGTACGGCAGGACTTCATGAAATTATTTGATGATTTTTATCAGACGGATCGGCTACCGAGAGGATTAAATGATACTTACATTGTTCTAATTCCAAAGCAGGCAAACCCATCGTCGATTAAGAATTTCAGGTCTATCTTATTATGAAATGTGGCTTACAGATTATTGGCAAAGTACTTTGCAACAGGCTGAAAAAATATTCTGCCATTACTGATTAGTGATTCCCAGGGAGCCTTTGTTCAGGGGAGACAAATCAATGATAATATACTAATTACACTCTTTGAGGAATTACACTCTTTGAGGCAAAGGAAGAAGGGCAAAAAGGGAGAGGCCATTATAAAACTTGATATGGCTAAATCTTTTGACCATATGGATGGGCCTTCATCGATGAAGTTCTCTCTAAATTACAATTCAATGGGACCTGGCATAATTGGATTAGAGAATGCATTCAAACAGTCTTATATGAGGTTTCTGTCAATGGGGAGCTGACTGAGAGGCTTATCCTGCAGAGAGGATTGAGACATGGAGACCCTTTGTCTCCTTATTTTATTTATTTTATGTGCCGAGGTTCTTTCGACAGCTTTGTCCAAGGCTGCACATAGAGGACAAATTCATGGCTTTTCCCCGAAAAGAATGCATCCATCCATCTCGCATTTATTTTTCACAGACGATGCGATCCTGTTTTACAGAGCATCTTTGGATGAATTCATCTGTATTCGGAATATTTTAAAGGCCTATGAAGAGGCATCGGGATAACAGGTAAATTTTCATAAAAGTTCTTTGTGTTTCTCCCCCAATACCCCCGCACCTATATAAACCAATTCGATGCCGTCTTAAATATATCGAACTGTGGTGACTTTGGTAAATATTTGGGTATGACAACGGCTATAGAAAGATCAAAGAAGCTGGTTTTTTATGATATTAGAAAGAAGCTTGATGCGAAAGTGAATGGGTGGACATAACATTTCTTATCAATGACTGACAAAGAAAATCATGCTCAAAGCAGTAGTTATGGCACTCCCAGCATATTCGATGTGATGTTTCAAAATGCCAGCTTCACTTATCAAAGATATGGAGAAAATGATGTCCCGGTTTTGGTGGGGTTCGATAATGAACTGTAGGAAAATACATTGGATTTCGTGGGAGCGATTGACGAAATTGAAAAGAGATGGAGGATTAAATTTTCAAGGATTTGTCGTCTATGAATAGAGATTTTCTTGCAAATAATGGCTGGAGAATAATGAAAAACCATTCTCTTCTGTTGGCTCGGGTATTGAAATGTAAATACTTTCCCAATTCTGATTTTTTATATGCTAAGACTCGTGGGAATGTTTCTTGGGGATGGATGAGCCTTTTATGGGGAAAAAATCTGCTTGAACTCAGATGGAAAAACTATTAAGATCTAGCAGGATCCATGGATCCCAAGAAGAAACGCATTGAATGTTTCAATCTCCTTGCAGTGAGGCAGCCACACTAGTTGCAGATTTGTTCCTTGCAAACCAACAAGTATGGGATGTTAGAAAAGTGTAGAATATCTTTAATAGAGAGGAAACAAATGTTATTCTAAGCATTCCCTTAGCTCCTCAACCTATTCCTGATTCTTTATGGTGGGGGTTTCAAGCTAAAGGTACTTATACGGTGAGTTCGTGATATAAGTTGGCGCATGCATCATTCAGATTTCAGATGAACAGAGCTCGATTGAAAAGGGAGGGTGATAATTTGGGCAATGCGAGTTTTGTTTAGAGATCTATTTGGAAGCTTGACGCAGTGCCTAAAATTAAGTTTTTCATTTGGAAATGTCTTCGGGGATGCCTGCCAACTCGCGACACGCTCCTTAAGAGAAATTGCAGGATTGAGGCAACAAGTTGTCCCGTGTGCGATGAAAGGGAAGAATCCATTATCCACTTGTTTGTTCGCTGCCCATTCACGAAAGCTTTTTTATTTGCTTCAGATCTCCATCTTTGAATGAATTCGCTTCGAGGTAATACATTTTATATTATTCTGGAGAAATATGATTTGCATGTTCTGCCAATATGATAATCGTATCGAATATTTGAGAGAGTTAGCTTATGACTTTTGGTGGATTTGAAAAACGAGGAATGATAATTTTTTTTAATAAATGCTCCAATTATGTTGACAATTTAATTAGCAACTGCTTGGCCAATTTTAATAGATCCAAAGAGTCCAAACTCCAACAAAAGCAAAAACAAAAACAGCATGATGACGAGGAGTAATTGCAGATTCATGGACTACAGGCGTAAGGTGAAGTGGTTTCCGTCAAGAAAGGGCTATGTTAAGGTGAATATAAATTTCTCTCCTCCTCCGAATATGAAAATTTTTGTGGATGGATGAGTTTGCAGAGGTGAGGCAGGAGGGTATTTGACGGGTGGTTAGATTTCTTTAAGACCGAATGCTACCGTGATGGAAACGATTTGTTTTGCCATAGTGGAAGGGATACGGGCTATGAAGGCTCTCTTCCTTCTTAAAGTGGAAATCAAAATTTCAAGCTTTGAGGCGTGGATTCTATTTCAATCGGTGGACATGGAAATTGATTTTGTTAAGGACATTTTCAAAAAAATGTATAATTGTATTTTGGTTTGTTTTATACTAGTTGATGATTTTGTGAACCTTTCTATTAAACTGATAGTAGAGAGGGCTCTAATGGTATGTAATAGTTGTGATTTTGGCTATTTTCCTCCTGTTTGGTTGGAACAAACCATGATTTTGGAGACTATTTGTAACTGATTTTCTGGATTAATAATGAAATTCCGTTTGTTAAAAAAACAAGGTATTCTCGTCTAGTTTGGCAATTTTCAAGGCAAAATTTTGGACAGTGTTGAGGAAGAAAAGGTTTTTCATATAAACGACGTATCTGAAAAGTGATTTTGGAAATTTGTTCCAACTTTTTTAAACATGAATTTTTTGTCCATTTTTGCTCACGAAAAGACATTATTACCCTTCAACTTGAAGTGTTCAAGTTCCTTAGAATATCAAATTATTTACTTCTAGAACACTTGAAGTAAATTAAGGATTTAAGGAGTCTAGATGTCTTAAAATTACCAAATTTCCAAAACTTGAACACTCAGTCGACAAATTTTCGGAAGTCGTTTTATAGGGTTTTCCCAATTTCCAAAACTTCCCCTTTTCCATTGTGATTAAATTCTACTTTTTCATAACTTGTCTTTTTTGTTTTTTTAATTAGAAACAGTTAGTCATATAATGTATTGTGCCAAGAATAGAAGTATTTTATTTTCTGTAGAATTAATATATATTCATTTATATTAAAAAATTAATTTTAGATATATTCTCTTGATATATGCAAGTTAAAGTATATAAGTAAATAAAATCCAAAATATGAGAAATCATAAATGATGTATCAATATAAATTTTTGACAAGAAGGTGTAAGTTTTATTGTACGATAATAATTTGTACGCACTAATTTGTATACAAATTGAAATTAGAAGGTGGTTATTAAATAAACTACATGAAAAGTTGGTGTAATTTATGTTAGTTGGGAATTGAACTTCTGAACGTTGACTATGAGTTGACTCATTACTTTAAAAAACTTTTTAGAAGAAGTTCTACTCAGAAGTTAGTCAACGTTCAGAGGTTCAAAATAATAGAACCGGACATGAAGATCAGATGGCAGAATAGACTTAGTAGCTGTTTGATACAGGTTAAATAAAAATATTAAAAAAATTAAATTGTTGGATAAGTTTAATTGATAAAGTTAAATGATAGTATTTTATGATAATCATGTTTGATAACACATGCTTAAGTTAAAAAGTTAGTGAGGAAGTGAGATTATATTGTTTGGAATATATTGAAGTGTGTAAAGTTGTCGGATGTTAGAAAAAATGGTTGGAAAAGTTGTATAAGGAATTTAAGAATAATTAAATTATTGTCGAGCCACATGTTAATTATTTAATTTTTTTAACTATTTTAATAACACACTAATAAATTAACTATTTTACTAATACTATCAATAAAATCAAATCTACTATTTTTTACTACACCAAACAACAAAATAAATTTTTGCTTAAAACGTACAAATATTTTTTTTAGAAAATTACATATTTAGCCACTATATTTTATAACAAGTTATAATGTAACCATTAATATTTTTAACGTTTGCTAACGTGGCACGTGTATAATAACGCTTCACTCCAACAAACATTAAAAATACTAAAAGTGACTGGTGGAATGATCACATTGAAAAATGTGTAAATGTTGATAATGAAATTGAGTTTTTTAACTATAATGATTATATTAAAATTTGAATAAAATGTATTAGTTAAATGTGTACTTTTTTCTATATTTCTTTAAACAAAAATATAAATGAATTAAATAGCAGATTGTTTAAAAATTACAAGTAAAACTCATATAGATAGTTTTCTTCTGATATTACCTAATTAATTTTCATATTTGATAACGAAACGCTTGGAACTTCTTCTTACGTAACTATTAATTTCAAAGATTTTTTTAAGATTACAAACATTCGTTAAACTTTATACTATACATATATCAATAGTTTATGAATCTTTATTTTTAAGCACAATATTTTATATCATTAATTCCATTAACATATATATCTTAATTTCTTCGGACGGACCCGAGGACGGGTTTGCAGGACGGACCTTTCGGTAAAGGATAGGGCGAGATAAAAATCCCAGTCCGTTTAAAAAATCAAAATCTCAATCACGACCCAAACATATTTGAGATGGGAGAAAATCTCAATTTCAGGATTGGAACGGGTTTGGTCCCGTCGAGACCAGAACGGGGTCGGTCAAAATTCTAAGATCAAGATTTTTTATGACCCTAAGGTAAGACTTTGGTTTTGAAAAAAACAAAATACTCAAATCAAGTAGAGAGGAGTGCAAATAAATAACAATGTTTTATAGAAATTTGAGAAAGTGAAAGATATTTTGAAAAATGTGTAGATATATTGTAAGATGAGTAAGTACGTTGGAAAAGTTACGTGCTAAAGTAGATTTTATGAAAAGTGATAGATAAAATAATGTGAGATTGTTACTTAACCAGATTAAATAACTTTACCATGTCAAATAAGAATACTTGAAACAAACATGAAAAAGTGTTAAAAAATAAATTTACCACGTACTTTATCATACAAAATACTTCAACTAAACTCCCCTTTAGAGTTAATGTTTATTGGCTTCTAACTGGACTTATCATGTTCTTAGTAATTACTGTTAAGTGAGATGCAAAAGTCAATCTTTTGGCTAAAAACAATGAGGAACATTGATTCTCGGCCATTGAGAATCCAGATGCTAGACATTTCAGCTTATAAGGACTGTCTGAATGATCTGGACTTGGTTTATTCATCGTAAATCATTCAAATTTAATCGAGGGCATTGGTCAAACTGTCTTTGCAATTGGGATTCACGGGGAATGAGACTTCACAGTGGATAGACAATGGGATTCTCTATGATACTAGTGAATAGTATTATTGAGGAGGTATCAATCCGAATTTTAAAAACTAATACCAAATTATTTTTTAAATAATTAAAATAATTTAGTTTTATCAACATTAATTTCTTTAATAATATATATTTTGTGATAGTCTGTTTAATTTATAATAGTCAGGACTATAAAATTGCTGGCTGTGTTCCAAACTTCCATTTGCAGCATAAAATTATAAAAGTTATGAACCCAATATTATTATTATTATTATTTATTATTTCACAAACACATTTTAGTGAAAATAAAAACGTGTTTATGACATTGAACATGAGCTATCTTATTTGTTAGAGACTTCCTAAAATGATAATAATCATAATAACAACAATCTACATACAGTGTGCAGTGCATAATGAGCAACAAGTCAAGCTGCATTAAAATCATCTATTTATAGGGAGGCTCCAATCTTGAGGTGGCCAAAAGATAGAGCCCATCATCAATATGGAGGTTGAGCATTGTCCTGTATTTGACCTCTCTCTTTTCATCAGTCAACTTGAATATGAAGCTTCCTATCAGAACAGCTGAGAATATCTTCATTTGCCGGTAAGCAAATTCCTTTCCTAGACATATTCTTGGACCCGCCTGTGACATCAACGGCGATATCAAGTTCTTTTTTTATCAGTCAGACATTGTCGCCTAATACGAAAACACGCAATTTCGCTGACTTCGTATCCCGCAATCCATAAAAAACTCATTTTATACACTTTCTAACTGGGTTTAATACTAAGTTCTAAGAGAAACATGTGAACCATGTGAAAGATGTTAAATAGGAAAACATGTATAGATTGTGTGCATAAAGATGTCAAAGCTAGCAAGTCCGTGTACTTAATGGCTGATCTTATTAGATTTAGTAGTTTTTTTTTTACCTGAAAGGCTGTGAACTTAAAAGAGCTCTCTTGCTGAAACACACCATTTTCATTGATCCATCGTTCAGGTCTAAATTCTTCAGCATCATCACCCCATATAAATTTCATCCTCCCCATTGCATAAGGCTGATATGCCACAAAATCGCCTTTTTTGACGTTGTACCCGTCCGGCAGTATATCATCTGAGAAACACAGCTTCCCATCCTATCACCGCAGTAGAAAAACTGGTTAAACATTATTTGGAAACTACAAACAAACCATTATGCGTATTGTATGTTTTCTCTAACTTGCATATGTATACCACTGGAACTGCAGGGTATAGTCTTAAAGTCTCAGCCAAAGCTGCATGGAGAAACTGCATATTTTCGAGTGCTTCTTCTGTTAATCTGTTCACGAGTTCATCAACGGTCCAAATATCTTCGAGTTTTGTTGCTTCTCTCACTTCCTTTGCTATCTTTTCTTGTATATCAGGATGCCTGCACAACATGTAAAGGAACCACGAAAGAGTGGTCGCAGTCGTATCTTTTCCGGCTATTATAAAACTCAGAATTATGTCTCTTAAATATTTTGGATCCATCTCGTCCAATTCTAGAAATCTTGACAATATATCTTCCTTCTTTAAAATCACGGGAGAATCGTTTTTAGAATTGTGAAGTTGTTCAATCTTGCTCTTTAACAATTGATATACATATTCATCCACCACTTTGATGTTCTTCCTTAGAACTGCTTCTGATCCAATGTTAAGAAACCGCTTTATCTTCCAGAAAACGTCGACATAACGATACAAGGTAATTCCACTGGCTTCATCGAAACTATGGGAGAAACGGGTGCCTTCTTCGGATGTTCCGCACATACTGTTTAGTTCTACACCGAGAATGACTTTGAATACCGAGTCTAAAGCTGATTTTATAAACAAGTCCTGCCGAAAGGAACGGGGACGGAGTTGATCAAGAATCAAATTGAAAGTAAATTTGTAATAATTAGGATAAGTTTGGGAACGCTTCACTTTTGAAAGTGCATTTTCTGCATATAGAAATATTAAGAAAAGTTGAGGTATGAATTCTTACCTGAATTTCTATTATGTGATTGGAAGTTGCAGCTTCAGAAACTATTCCAGCAAGTTTGGACGCATTAGTTTTGAAGACAACACTGCTGAAATCTCTGAGAATCTTTGTGGAGAATTCATAGCTCGATACCTTTCTCTGGTGCCGCCACTTGTCTCCGTCGACGGTGAAGATCCCATCTCCCAGAAGATCTGATAAAATTTCATGCTGATATCCTCCCTGCAACAAGCTCATTCTCAATGAAATGTTTCCTTTTCAAAGTATAATTTAACTGACAATAGAAAGGAAAAGGCCAAAAAAATGCTGTGTATATTTTTTTCCTTCTTTTGAATATTAGTTGAATTAATTGAATAAATGACAAAACAATAAAAATATTATCAATAATTAATAATTAACTCAAGAGCAAGTTTGCTAAACACGTATTCTATTTAAATTGATTCTGATAATTATTTTTAAACAAATTTTGAAACACTACTGAATAATACACTACCGCCGGACGTGTTCGAATAAATTCTTTTTGTTTTTGGAATACAACTTTGTTTCTATTATTTCTCAATTTTAAATTGAAGATAATAATAATAATAATTAATTCTAGTCAAGCAATAACCTATGTTTCATGAAATTAGTAAAGAACAGTGAAAATGAAAAAAAAACTTGAAATAATATTTAATTAAAATCCTAACATATTAAAGTATAAAATCCACTATTCAACCATGAAATTGCTCGAACCCATGTTTGGATGGATCTAATAAATAAAGACTGAAAACAATGGAAAATACAATACCCTAATTTTCATTTTCGTCTTTTTTTTTTTTTGGATTTCCTCCATGATTTCAATATCTGAACTACAAATATAAATGTACCAATAATTGGAATTATTATAAATAAAGTGGGGTTTAATTGAAAAAAGAAAAAGAAAAACACACAATACCTTGCCATAGTTTGGAAAGTTAGTCTTGAGGATATATTCGACATTAGAAGGGTCAGCTGTGTAAACTTCACTTCTGAAAAAACCCAGTAATCTGTAAGTTCTGTAGGTGGAAGCAAGCTCTGTCATGTAATGGTGTAATCTATTGAAGTTTATGAGTTGGTGGATGACAGTTCCTCCAACAGGGTGATATATTTTCCTCGTCTTCCCCAATCTTCTGATGCAGAGATTGACCATAAAAATGGATAAAATCACAGCTGAAATTGTTGCTGTCAGAGCCATATTATTGATGGTGGACTCCATTAAGCTCTTGTGGGTATGGAGGAGAAGGAGCCCCTAAACGAGGATTGAAAACGAAGAAGATGTTTTTGATGTAGGTGTTTGGTTCTGTTTTATATTTGTAAAACGTGTTGACATTATAATAATTTGATTCTTAATTGAGATTTTACCATTGAATAATTTAGCGTTTTTTTTAATGTTCAGATCTGTGTCATGAAAAGGAAATTATGTGCAACGTTTTTTAATGATATTTCTTATAAGGTTTATTATCTGACCATATTACATTTTATTTTGAAATCAACTTAACTCTCAAATTTAATTTTTCTTCTTAATTGGTCATTCAACTTTTTTTATCCATCAATTTATCCCGCTAACCGTTAAATGACTGTTAAATTATCACATACACGACACATACCTATTTCTTATTTTAATTTTACTCATTTCTTCAATCTTATCAGCTACCGATCTCTCATATTTTTTCATCCAAAAATCAGTCACAAATTATATCTCCCTCTTCAATGAATTGTCAAAATTTTGACAAATTCTCTTATAGTTCACCAACGATTTGAGTTTAATCTCCTGCATGTTTGATTTCCTAACGAACATTTTATTTTCATGCTTGACAATTTATAAAACATCGTTTTATCAACTGGTTGCCCTTGATCTGTAAAGTTTTCATTCTTTTTTTTTTTTTATCAAGCACATGGAGCTAGTTATCTGTCTGTTAGTAGCATGTTAGCTTGATAAGCATAATCAATCCTTGGGAGCTGTGTTTTCTTAACGATTGATGAACTTATTAAAGGAAATTTGTGGTTGGCCCCCTCCCCCCCATCTTGGAGCCTTTTTTGTTCATTGCTGCTTTTTGTTCTGGTTTACCGTGTGTTTTGGGACATTAATTTAGCTTGTTATCTTGTAAGCTTGGGCTTATTATAAGGGCTCCCTGTCTGTGTCTATTCTCTATCTATGCTGTTAGTGCATTTGGATTTTATTATGCTTCTCTGTAAGAGTGCAGGGCCTGCACTGTAAAGGCCATGCTCTCTCTTTTGCTTCCTGCTGCTCTCTGGAGTGTACTGTTGTTGGTCTGTTAGTGGTTGGTGTTTTGTTTGACATGGTGGTTAACTAGTTTTTTTTACTGATTTTGTGGTGTAAGCATGGTGCCTGGTTTATAAAGGTTTCCATTGTGCTTTTGGACTCTTGTATGCCCTTGGTTCTGCTGCTCCTTATGGATATCCTCGGTTGGTTCCCCTTTGGGTTTGGGTTTGTTGACCTTAGTTTTGAGCTTAAATTTGATTTGTTTACTTGTAAATGGGCTATAGTTTTTTTTTTTGGTAATCCTGGGGCATGCTTAAAACAGTGTATGCTTGAATTAAAATGGTTATGATTTATGGTTAGGTTTGCATGAATTTAGGAATTAAGTGCCTGCTGATTGGCATTTGAATATCTTGATTCTAGGAAATCTTGTTAAGCTTTTCATTGTCTGGTTCTTTATAAGTTAATCTTGTTAAGCTTTTCAGTTGTGATCTATTTCGCGGGCTTTCGCTTTTGTCTCTTTTCTTGGTTTTCACTATATATAATGTTTATTCTAGTTTGTCGTGATTCAACGATAGTTTCAGTGAAGTTGGGGAGCCTTTCAGTAGGTTCAGCAAAATTAGATAGGAGTGGCATTAATGATTTACTATCCCCAGCCTATGGTGGAAAGCATGTTTACCATTGGTATGACTTCATCTATGACAGTATTAGTTATATCATGGACATTAACGGGATTATAAATATGTTTTTATCAATTTAGTCCCAACCAAATCATGGACAATCTTGTACAATCGTGCTTTAATAGTAAAAAATTTGTTGCTTCTGTTAGTGAAGCCTTAAAACTTTGAAGTGTTATGAACTTAAAAAAATATTCTGAACAAAATCAAGATGAGGAACACAGTAATAATTTTATTACTTGTTCTGCATTTTTGACAAATTTTATTGGGAACTGTATTCTACTTGTTTATTCATTAAAAATAATGGTACTCTTTACTAAGCATATAAGTATAATGACGTTGATGATTGCTTGTTTGCAGGTATCTGCACCTCTTTGGAACTGTTGCAAGGACTTCTTAATTTTGAATAATAGAATTACATTTTTGAGGTTAACTTGCATCATTTTGTGCGAATCTTTTTATATTTTTTATTTATTGGAATAACAATTGTTTGTACAGTATAATGATAAGTTAGTTAGTTTTAAAATTAGATTTATTTGTAAGCATGTCATATAAATAACGTAGAACTATGTTGAAATGATTAAATGTTAATATTGTCAATTATTATATAGGTGTTCTTTATACTATTTAAAATTATTCTTTTGAAAGTGTTTAATATGAATACTTTGAATATTACGATATCTCACTATATAGGATACAAAAACTTATAAATATTAATTCAGGAGAATTAAAACACACTTGTTGAATAAAAGTAACATAAGTTATAAAACCTCATTAAACAATGTTTTACAAGAGTCAAAATATCTTGTAAAAAGTGAGATACCACATGGGTATTCACAGGAGGCGTTACACCTCGTGAAAAACGCGAACTTTTAATATGTCATAGGTGCCGCATGCCTGTGGATTACTTTTCACGGGGATATCCACCTATTGTAGAATGCCATATTTCTTGTAATGAAGTCACTCATTTTCTCATGGCCTGAAATATTCACGCCATAAACTGTGTACTATAGAGATGACTTGGGGGGCATGAACCTATAATCCTAAGCTCCAAATATGGAATTGAACTCTTAGTAATAATAGAATGTAATTACAGAGTATTCTCATGTAGTCCGCTGATATAATCATTTCATACAGCTCTGTCCTCCAATTATTGGTTTGTAATTATTATTAGTCAAAATTATCATTTTACCCTTCAGAGTACTTCTTGATCCTTAAGTATTACTAATCCACTAGTAAATAACTAATTTATAATCTTATCATAAATTTTAGCTCAAGAATTAACGCTTAAGGAGACCGATATACGATCCGTTAGGAAAGCTTGGATTGCAAATCTTATAAGATCATGTTCAGAGCCATCCATATCACTGAATCTCCAAAACAAAAGCCACTAACCTGTTTTACAAACAAATCTTAACGAGTGAATCAAAAGATCTAATATACATGTATAAGAGTTCATGACTACTTAGGATTCAGACTGATCCACATATGATTATCGAATTGATATATATTAAATTTTTATTATAAACAACACGTTGATAAATATATTAACTCATATCGGTCTAGTCATATATAATCTCATTATATAAAGTACCTTCACTAAGATGCCTATCCACATCAATGACTGGATCTAGATCACACGAATTCATAATTTTTAGTGAACCGTACTAGCAACTATTCATTAAAAGTTTCATACTTTAATATGTTACTGACAATTTTATTCATTATCTATGATCTTAATCATCTTGCGTTAATACAAGATCAAGTCTCATTAGTGAATATGAAATTTTTAAAAATTTATATAAATCATTTAACAATAATTTAAAAGAACAACTATAAGAAGATTGTAATTCTCATTAAATTTCATATTAAAATGTCAATACACATGTTTTGAGAACATAACCCCAAACAGAGACACGTTCTTGAAAACATATTGCCACTACAAAATGCTAGTCCCTAGTCATGAACAGTGGCTAAATCAACCATGGATATTGTTGCACCACCAACAATAAGATCCAAACCCGATAGACCTAAAAAGGCTCAAAAAGGGGCAAAGGGGGAGGATGCGCTTATCAATGTAGTTATAAGGTTAGATCACTTAAACATGCCAATTGTGAAGGATGAGAGCATAACAACAGAATATGCAAGCAACCTCCCAACTCGAAAATGATGATTGAAAGAATACCGTACGTATTTTAATATAATCTTATTAAATAATTTTAGTATAATTTTATTAAATAATTGTAGTATAATCTTATTGAATTTTGTTTAGGTTACTGCTAGTATGCACAATATCAGAGTGTTAGAGAACAATGGAATGCTTCAACAAGGATTAAATTATCAGTATGTATTGTTAAATTTATCGTTTACATTTATTATTAGTTATTTACTATTTATTAATCACCTTATTGAATAGGTCCAAAGATTTACTACTGATGTGAAGGGTTTTCAAGGGCCGTCAACTGTCGTGCAGGGATCTCAGGAAACGTCAAGCTTGTCCAACTTCCTAGAAGAAGTCCTAGGAAGAAATCAATTTTAACTAATAGTCCTAGGAAGAAAAAAGAACGTAATTAAAAATATACGGTATTGATTGTGAGTATTTGATGAAATTCTAACTATTTTATGAAATTGTGTCTATTATGTGAATTTATGTATGAGATGTTGATTATTCTGTGAAGTTGTTTATGAGATGTTGGCTTTTTACATTAGTAGAATTTTTTCGGCGCTTCAGGTGTGAGGAGATTGTTTTCTGCATTTATTGTTGGAGAACTTAAACTTGATAAGTTCCCAAAAATTTGTAAAAATGTAAATCAATTCATTTGGCTTGAATTGGCGAGACACAATAAGAGAGAGAATGAAGGAAGATTTTTTTGTACAGAAAGCAACCCCATTTTAACACATGAAAAGAAAACAAAATTCATTACAACATGATTCATTGCAGCAAACACATTTTAACTTTCCTTCTTACATGGCAAGAAACTAAATCTATAAAAAGACAAAAAATTCATACTCAAAATTCATCTTCTTCTATACATTACAATTTTAACCTCTAACCTATTAATGTTTTTTAATATATTACAACTTTAGCTTCTAACTCATTAATGTTTTTTAATAACTCATCAATCACATTTTTACTATTATGATGAACCAGATGATCTTCCTACTCAAATTATCTACAAATTCTTTCCATTCCAAAATTTCCACACTCATAAAAACGTCTTTCCGGGTTTGTTGGTTTCCATGAAATTTTTAATGGAATAACTATCTGCAATGACATCGCCGAACTACCTCATTATCGGACCTTAAAGATGGGAATGAAGTCATTTCTGTCAACTGAAACCTTAAAAAAATTGTTGTCCATATCTAAAAAATATGTTGAAAGTGAAAAAGATGGTTTAAAAATGAGAGAAAAAATAATTATTTATACAGGCAAAGTAATGTAGATAAATTGAGAGAAATAATGGAAGAAATGGACGAAGTTAATTTTTTGTTAGATTTAACCAAAAAATATTATTGAGGAGTATATTTTATAATTTGGTCAAAGTACATGTGTATGAAAATATGAAAAAAATATAAGAATATAATTTACATTTTAGTCAAAGTGCATGAATGTATTTCACATTTTAATCTTAATAATTTATGACAATAAATTATTAATAAATAATAAACTATGAAACTATAAATAGTTATTATATCACTGCATCGAATTAAATACTTTTAAATCTTAATTAATCTAAGATTACTCTTTCGTAAAACATCGCGGTGCCAGACTTGCGTACGTAGCATTGGAATTACTCGCGAGTTAAATTTTGAGATTTTTTAGTCAAGAAAATAATGAGATACTAATCTAACCGATACTATAAACCCTATGGCATTTTTTGTGATCTGACGACTCAAATTCACTTGATCGCTAAACTATAAATCTATCTGCCTCAAACCCTAACTCCTTCCTTTCTTTCCATCTCCTGCTCCCGCAACTCACTGACACATTCCTCTGAAGCAGGAGAGGAATCCATCTTTCTTTCTCTCCCAAAATTTTCTGTTTTTAACGGCGTATCACCCTCCCTCGAACCGCCATGCCTTCATTAGCTACAGCTGAAGCACCTATGGAAAAGAAGGAGAAGAAGTTGAAGAAGAACAAAACTCTAGCGGAAGTCATGGAAGCCGACGATATGGTTGGCAAGAAGAGCAAGAAAGATTCAAAGGAAGAATCTCATTCAGAGAAGAAGAAGAGTAGCAAGAAGAAGGAGAGCAAGAAGCGTAAGGCTTCGGAGTCGGATGATGACGAAGAGAGAAGCGACACGAGCTCGGAGTTGGGCGAGCCGGTGAACTCAAATGTCAATAGCGTCGAGAAGGAGGAGAAGAAGAATAAGACGAAGAAGGCGAAGGTGATGGAAGCCGACGATGATGAGGAAGAGAAGATCGAGGACCCGAATGCGGTTTCTAGGTTTCGGATTTCGGAGCCTCTGAAGCAGAAGCTGAAGGAGAAGGGAATCGAGTCTTTGTTCCCAATACAGGCTATGACTTTTGATACGATTTTAGATGGGTCTGATTTGGTAGGGAGAGCGCGGACGGGTCAGGTATGCTGGAATGGTTGCGCTTAAATTAGTTAATATAACACCCTTTGTTGAATGCGTTGATTAATTATAGTTTTATTTCTTTATATTTTGCATGTTTAAGCACGTATGTATTTTTTTTTTCGATTTTGGTGGAGTTAATTGGTTTACGTGCTATATATTTTACTAAGGGAATTGCCATTTGATGGCCGATAGAAGGATAGGAGTTGCAGTTAGGCGAAATTGTGCACCTAGAAGAATGGTAGCATGTCAGCTAAAAGAAAAAGTCTTTCTAGCAATACTTTCTTGTTAATTGTCTAGGATTAGAATTTCTGAAAAACCAAGATGTCGAGTAGTCGCTTATTTTAACTTTTTCCTTTGCGTATTTTTAAATTTTTCCTTTGCGTAACTTGTGAGCTAGTTATGGTTACGGTTGAAGTCGTGAAAGTGGTAAGAGAATACATACATACTAGCTCAAATTTGTCGAGCTTTACTTACACCCCTAAATATAGTCTGCTTCTGAAAAACCAAGATACATACTAGCTCAAATTTGTTGAGCTTTACTTACAGCCCTAAATATAGGCTGCTTCTTATTATTATTTTTTAAAATTTTAGTTTTGATGTTCACTTGATCTGATTTTCACACCTTTGACTTTACTTTTACAGGGCAAAACTCTGGCTTTTGTGCTGCCTATTTTGGAGTCACTAACAAATGGGCTTGCTAAAGAAACAAGGAAGACTGGATATGGAAGGACTCCTAGTGTCTTGGTACTTTTACCGACTAGGGAATTGGCGAAACAGGTATGGAATCAATGGATTCAGTTAAACATTGTTTCTTGGGTGTTCCTTATTAAGATTGCTTCTGGTTCAATTCAATCAGGTACATGCTGACTTCGAAGTTTATGGTGGGTCATTGGGATTGATATCTTGCTCGCTATATGGAGGAGCACCTTATCAACCCCAAGAAACTAAACTAAAAAGAGGGGTTGACATAGTTATTGGAACTCCAGGCCGCATTAAGGTATGCTTGCGAATGCTTGCTCTGTAACATTTTTGTTAACTTTATGTTTACATATGGATAGTATGACAATTAACATCTTTGGAAATTTGATGTAGGATCACATTGAGAGGGGTAACATAGACCTGAGATGTTTAAAATTTAGGGTCCTTGATGAAGCTGATGAAATGTTGAGGATGGGTTTCGTTGAAGATGTTGAACTTATTCTAGGTAAGTCTTTGTAATGTAAGCACTTTGTGGATTGTTGAGGATGGGTTTCATTGAAGATGTTATGGATCAATATATTTGTAAGACAAGTCATTGCACTGTCATGTGAGTATCTCTGTGAGTGCCATGTGTACCACTCATGGTGGATCGTATGATACTTTGCGGAAACTAGGTGAAAGAATATTGAATCATCAATCTTATTAATGGTGAAACTTATTTGAATCTGTATCAAGTACTTTCGTTCTAATGTTTATTTTATTGGCTTTTGAGGCTTGTTGTCCAATTGCCGCTTTATCAGCAATTAGGTTAAACTTTTCTATGTGATGAGAGATGTAATGTGATAAAGGATCTCATAATCTCCATGTAATTTTACCATGTTTTAGTTGAGTACCAATTCCATACTGAAAATTTGAGACTTGAGCACCTACCCTCCAATAATAATATGGTAACAGATAATGACAGTTTCTTCCGTTGTACTTCAATCATTCATCTCAATGTCTGAGCTTACTCTTCTTAGTTTATTTCTTGATGCTATCTCATAAAGTCTTGTTCTCTGCAGTATGTGCAAGTGTTATTGAAAACCTGTTAATTTTTCAGCTTCCAGTTATTATTCTGAATATAATCTACCAATTTACTATCTCTTGGTGTTAGTGTTCACCATATCCTTTCATTCAATCTTTTTGTGACATTATTTGTTTTCTTTATCTGTAGGAAAAGTTGAAGATACAAATAAAGTCCAGACCCTTCTCTTCAGTGCAACCTTGCCGAGTTGGGTTAAAGATGTTAGTTCTTTGTACTAAATCTTGGTTCGCTATATTTTCTTGGATACTTAAGCTTGAAATTCCACGAGCAAATCATGTTGGTATTGGATTGCAGTATTATATTCTATAATTTCAAGAATACATCAGTTATGAAATATACAAGTACAATCAAATGCATCGAATGACAGATATTTTACATGAACTATTAGATAAATCTTCACGGAAGGTATTAATATATAGATATATAAAAACAAAACAATTTTGGTTCAATATGTATACTTATTGTTGATACATCTCATCCAATGCAGTTCTCTCTTACCTTCAATGCTGATTAATGTTCACGACGTATTCAATCAAGTTTTCCATAATTTGTTAATGCTTCTTGCTCTTGAATCTTTAATATTTGTTGCAAACATGATTCGTGCCGTATGGGAAGAAACATAACTTCTCCTTTAAGTGATGATTGGTATATCTTTTTTTCATTATCAGATTGCTTCTAGGTTCCTTAAACAAAGTAAGAAAACTGCAGATCTTGTTGGTAACGACAAAATGAAGGCTAGTACCAATGTTAGGCATATTATTATTCCCTGTTCTAGTTCTGCCAGGGCCCAACTTATTCCAGATATCATTCATTGTTATAGCAGGTTGGTTATTTTGATTTCCAGACATCGATTATTATTTATGGCATTGATGTTTCTCTGTAATTTTGTTTAATTGCCCGTCATTTATTTTCTTATTTTGCTTAGTGGAGGCCGTACTATTATATTCACCGAGACGAAAGATTCTGCTTCTGAACTTGCTGGATTGCTTCCTGGAGCACGAGCTTTGCATGGAGACATACAACAGTCTCAACGTGAGGTAATGTTCTATTGTGATTGTTCAGATTTCTCTTGTAACTTATATTTAATAAACTGACTGCATTTGATGCAAGACCTCATCTTCCTAGAATTAAAATAAATCTTTTGCATTTATAAAGTTTAACTTGGGATGGTTTTGGGTATGATTCAGGACGTTCATGGTAAAAATAGTATTCATAGTATCAGGATGCAAGAAGCATAATTTCAAACTTATATTTGTCCAAACTCCTCCCCCCACCCGCCCAAAAAAATGAAAAGGAATGTGAGGTTAGAAGAGAAGAGAAAGGAGAGCTTATGGCTCTATTTTTACTGGATGTTTTCTCCTATAGGAGACGATGAATTTTGCAGAATAAAAACGAGAGTTGCAAAACGAGAAAGAAAGAAATGGAGGAAAAGAACTCCTTTTGAACTCCGAAACAGAGATTAATTTGTTATATGGTCCATTAATCTTTAATTATAACTCATATAGTCCAACAATCAACTGGTGCTTACTCCTAAATTATATGTGGTACTTGTAGATCACACTTTCTGGATTCAGATCAGGAAAGTTTATGACATTGGTGGCTACCAATGTGGCTGCACGTGGATTGGATATAAATGATGTGCAGTTAATAATACAGGTATCTTTTTGCTTCTGTTAAAACCGTTGGACATTCATTTTTTTGTTTTCTTACATTATTGTTGATTCACCAGTGTGAGCCACCACGTGATGTTGAAGCATATATTCATCGGTCAGGGCGAACAGGAAGAGCAGGTGAGTGAGTAAACTTTGCAGTATAATCTTGGATTCTGCAGTTTGACTAAACACTTGGAGATATCCACTCTTTTTCAGGAAATACTGGTGTAGCTGTCATGCTTTATGATCCAAGGAGGGCAAATATATCAAAGATTGAAAGAGAATCTGGTGTTAAATTTGAGCATTTGTCTGCTCCTCAACCATCTGATATTGCCAAAGCTGCTGGAGCTGATGCTGCTGTGACTATAGCTCAAATCTCTGATAGGTAGGCATTATTTGAAGTTTCTTTGATGGGTCTATTAGTTGTTCTGAAGTCTGAACTCTGATTCCTGTTGACGTGCAGTGTTATTCCCGTTTTCAAGTCTGCTGCCGAGGAACTGCTGAACTCCTCAGGATTATCTGCTGTGGAATTACTTGCCAAAGCACTTGCCAGAGCCTCTGTGAGATTACTTCCCGACATCCTCGCTACCTGTTTATTCATTTTTTAGCACTCCATGCTTCTGTTCACTCTTGCTTTTTGTACGTCAAATCTGATTTCTTAAAGTAACTTGAAAGCACTTGGCTATTGCTTGTGCAGGGTTTTACTGAAATAAAGAGTAGATCACTTCTCTCTTCAATGGAGAACCATGTCACAGTGCTTCTCGAGGCTGGAAAACCTTTCTTCGCAAAATCGTGAGAATATGATTTCCTTTTTGCATTCTACAGAATTTAAAACATGAATTTTAAAGCATGAAGCTTTACAGCTTTTAGAAAAGCACCAGTGTTCGAGCCTAGATTTGACCCAGTGCTTCCCTTTTCATGTCTGGTAGTTTCATTTTTTCTAATTTCAATTTCTCTCTTGTACTCCTGTCCTATAGAATAAATAAATGGTGAGGGGATAATTACCGGTGGCAAGATGGATTATTGTTTTAAGCTCCATCAAGAAAGGGGAAATTTTTGTTTGAACTGCGTACCTGAATAAACAGTGGGAGAAGTCCACCTAATTCTATATTGAGGCTCAGATTTAGTCTTAATTTTTGTTGAAGGGGAACTGCTGAACTTTTTCTTTTCTATATCTGACTTTTTCTTTCATGGACCATTTCTCAGTTATGCTTATAGTGTCCTGAGGAGATTCTTGCCTGAGGAGAAGGTCGAGTCAGTAAAGGAAATGGCACTGACGGTAGATGGAAGTGGTGCGGTATTTGATGTGGCCAAAGAAGATTTGGATACTTTTCTTGCTGGTACCGTATACACAACAGTTCTTTTTATTTTTTATAGCTTCACCTGTATAAGGGTTTCATTTTTGTTCATTGCATAAACTTTTAAAGTTGATCTTTAAGCTTGTTTTTGGCTTTTAAACTTCTTTACTAGTTTTATTCTCATGATTAACTTGGTTACATAACAGGTAAGGAAAATGCTGCTAATGTGAACCTGGAGGTGTTGGAAGCACTGCCGCTTTTACAACAGAAAGAGCAGCCAAGATTTGGAAGATTTAGTGGTGGTGGTCGGGGTCGCGGCTATGGTGATCAAAGATACGGCGGTGGAAGGTTTTCAGGGGGAAGAGGAGGAAGGAACGATAGGTTCTCTAACCGTTCTAATGGTGGGAGAGGTCGTGGAAAATGGTGATGTGGTCCTTGATTTGCAGTAGTTGCTGCTACATTTGACAAGTGAAAAACATCAAGGTAGCCCCCCATCAAATGTTATGGATAGGGTTTTATTGTACTCTCTTTTTTCTTGTTTTCTTTTTCAAATTATTCATGCGGAGGGGCTTCATTGAGTGCTCAACCGTTTATAAATTTTGCTGGTAATGTATTGTGAAACTTGACGTTAATGCTACAATATATAACATAATTTATTTGTCTTAGCTCTGTGCTGCAACTTTTATTCTTGTGAACATTGGATCCTTTTAAACAAAGATGAGAGGTCTTGTTTAATTTAGGTGGATCGTTAGATTGTTTAATGATGTACAATAGAATAGGGTTCCTCTTCTGTTGGACCTCTAGAATTGTTTTCTAACTATTCAGCTGCATTCAAATAAAAGTTCAATTCCAAGACCTCTCATCTTTGTTAATTTGGACTCGTGAGTTAATTTTAATGAAATGTGCATTCTTGTAGGTTAAAATGATAACTTACCCCTTACACCGTGCAAAAAGTTTTTGCTAGGCCATGGTCTTACTTTTTGCATAGGCCATGGTCTTACTTTTTGGCCATGGTCTTACTTTTTGCGTAGGCCATGGTCTAACATTTTATGACGTTAAAATTAACATTGGATAGCTTGCATTCTAGCAAAATGTTATAACTATACTATGATGTAGCATATACCAAGTTTAAAAAAAAATTAATTAACTTGGTTTTTTCCCCGCAAAAGCCCTCTGTAGTTAGAAACAAACCTAATCCGAGTTTCAATTTCTCTTCTACGGTTCTATCTATGGAAATCTCTTTGTTCACTCATATTGAATATGTATAATCTTTTTGTTCTCTCAATTTTATGGAGTATTCACGTGAATGCACAAAAATTAGTTGTGAGGAGGTAGTAAATGAATCGAACTAAACTATCTCAAAAAGTGAAGGACTTGAGTGTGGTGCATAGATCCTGTATATATTCTCATTACTTTCAAGTTGAGTTCAACCAAACTCCCTCACTAGTATGTTATCCGATAAGAACACTGAACATCTAGCTTCGTGGAGCAACTCTATCCCTAACCCATCACATAGTATGGAATTTGTCATCTCATCGAGTACCAGACATTGCCTTTGTTGGGTGAGTGATCTTTTTCTTTAACGTCAATGTTGGCTTACTGGAGAGGCGATTTTATTTCTATAGTTTGAACCCGTCCAAACAACGAACACCCTCTATCACAAGGTGAGATTCTGACTTCCCCTGATCTCTTAATATGTTATGTATTCTGTACGCCCACACTTTATCCAGGTGATTAGAATCGACATCTGAACGCTTTCATACTTCATCCAGGAGATTAGAATCGACATCTGAATGCTTTAAGGTCATAGCATTGAAATATGAACGCTTACTCTCACTGTTCCCCAGATTCACCTCCCTGTCAATTATTGCGTGAACCTTCTTCCTCTTCCTTTTTCTGTACAAGAAAAATGAATAGTAATTAATGAGTTTTTAGAGTGTTTTATTTGAAAGTATTTTAATTAATATATTCAAACTACGAACAACATTTACTGCAAATATTTTATTTTAAAGCTAATTTTAGTATTAAAACACTCACAACAAATATTTATTCGAGTAGTTTTAAAATAGTCACCTATTCAAATTTATCGTAAAAAATTGTGTCGATATAATTTATAACTAAAAATAATATTATTTTAATGAATATTTACCATTAGAAACACAAAACACCAAAATCTGGTATATGATATAAAATTGTCCAAAGCCGACCAAACCGGGTTTTTTTACTCCTAAAGGGCATGAACCGTGAAAAAAGCTCCATCTGCTCACCGTCTCCAACGTTACTGTGGAATGTGTAATAATACATCTTCTAGACACGTCTACACCATCTCCCCCAGCATCTGCAACTCCATTTCTTCCACTCTATTCTATTGCCAATGCCCTTCTTATTCTTATTCTTCCTGTAGAACCCCCTCCTTCCTTTATCTCCCTTTGTTCCAATACGATTTTGTGGTCGGAAGAGGAAGCCAAGACATTCATTGATTCGGATTACACTCTCCCGTTGAATGAATTTGACCCTTCCAATTCTGTCTGTGTTTTGATTGTTTTTTAATTTTTGAGGCCATGGGATCATCATACAGAAGAGGTAAGTTTGCATATGATGCTTTTCGGAGTTTCTCCTCGAAGATCATCCCCAAAGCACCGATTCAGCCATGTTCAGGTATTTGCCCATCTCGGTCGTTGTTTTCAACTGCGAAGAAGGAAAATCTTTCAATGTTTTCATCGATTTCTAAAAGATTTGCTGGACAAGTTGGGGTTAATAGGAGGTTGTACAATCCTTTCCTGAGTGGTTCTAAGAGATTTTACTATGTGGATCGCTACCGTGTTCAGCATTTCAAACCTAGAGGACCTCGGCGGTGGTTTCAGAGTCCCAGGAGCGTACTGATTGTGGTGTTGGTTGGTTCCGGGGTTTTGATCACCGTGTATTTTGGGAATTTAGAGACCATTCCTTATACAAAACGTACTCATTTCGTTCTTTTGTCGAGAGACATGGAGAGGAGGCTGGGAGAGAGTCAGTTTGAGCAAATGAAGGTCTCTTTTAAGGGTAAAATCCTGCCTGCCATTCACCCAGAAAGCTTGAGGGTGAGGTTGATTTCCCAGGATATAATTGACGCGTTGCAGAGAGGATTGAGACAAGAGAACGTGTGGAGTGATTTGGGTTATGCATCAGAGAGCGCTATCGGGGTGCCTGACAGAAGTGCACATGAGACACTGATGGCATTGAGAGACAGTGGCGAGGAGAAATTGGAAAGTAAATGGTTCCGTGAGGATGAGATTCTTGATGATAAATGGGTTCAGAAGAGTAGGAAGAAGGGTCAGGAGAGAGGCTCCCACGCTGCAACCTCACATTTGGAGGGATTGAATTGGGAAGTTTTAGTGGTGAATGAGCCTGTTGTTAATGCCTTCTGCTTACCTGGTGGGAAGATAGTTGTTTTCACTGGGTTACTTGAACACTTTAGAAGTGATGCAGAGATTGCAACTATAATTGGACACGAGGTATATGAGTATCAGATTGCGTATTCCAGTTTTAACAGATTTTGAGAACCGTCTTTGAACAAGTTTTCAGAAACACATCTCGAATACTACTACCAAACTTGTTTTCAGATATTAGATCTTTTGATAAACAACATTGAGTAAGCTATTTTGGAGTTGCCAGATAAGGTCTTAATGCATTTGTTTCTCAATAGGTTGGGCATGCTGTGGCTCGACATTCTGCAGAGGGTATTACAAAGAACCTTTGGTTTGCCATCTTGCAGCTTATCCTTTATCAGTTTGTCATGCCTGATATTGTCAACACAATGTCAACTCTTTTCTTAAGGCTTCCATTTTCCCGGAGGTAAAATAGTTAAGCTTCATTTGTCTCATATTCATTTGTTCTAACTTTGGTTGTTCCTTTCAATACTTGTCTGCATTTATTTATTAGGATATTATCTGCGTACTTGTATTGAAATTATTGGTGTCCTTAATGCTTTATGTTGTTTGCTCCAAATATTCACCCGTATATATTTTTTTTATTTGCAATGTTTAAATGAAAAACAAGAGGATTTTCCCCCACAAATATTCACGATACCTGGAGTCCATTGGCTGGTTGATTATTAGAACAATGTTAGGTTTCAAATATAGTCAAACTCTTTTATATTTGCAAAAACTATTTCCAGGTGAGCTTTACTAAATAGTTTGAATTGAGGTTGATATCATGTGTCCACTGCCCATTGATTTGCCTAAACATACATCTAAATCTCAGTAAAAGCATATATTTTTAAGTGACAGTTTTCTACTTCCATTAGAGCTTTGATATCAGTAAATTAGAAAATTTTAAGTGGCTATTCAATTTTGAAGTAATATTGTGGGTTGGGTGCCTTGGATTCTTATTTATAGGTGATTTGATATGCTTTATTTGAGTTAGAAATTTTCAGTTCACATGCATTTTAGTGCCACAATGCAGTTTGAGCAGAAATGCAGGTGCATCTTATTGAAGTTCCCGTGTTTCCATTCCTTGATGAGGGCTTGTTTTTTGGGGAAAACAATGTTAAGTTTTCGAGGAATGTGGATGCAACTGCCACCTCGGATGCTCCTTCTTCTTCTTCCTTTTTTCTCGTTTTGTTGGTTTTGATTTTCCTTCTTCGAATTGCTTGGTCTGAACATTAGTTGAAGCTACATCATGGGGTTTACTCTCTTATAGTTTCCAGTATCATTAAATTCTGCTGTTGACTTTCTTTAGGATGGAAATGGAAGCAGACTACATTGGCCTGCTGCTGGTTGCCTCAGCTGGATATGATCCTAGAGTGGCACCAAAGGTGTATGAGAAGTTGGGTAAGGTCACCGGTGAGTCGGCGCTGAGGGATTACCTTTCCACTCACCCGTCTGGAAAGAAGAGAGCTCAGTTATTATCTCAAGCAAAGGTTATGGAAGAAGCACTCACTATATACAGAGAGGCAAGGTCAGGACGTGGGGTTGAGGGCTTTTTATAAGACAGCAAACCCTTCATCTCCATTACTGCATTCACTTAACTGGTTTTGAAGTGAGAATCCTCTTCATTTAATTTTCTTACAGTATTTACAAAAGGGTGTCTGGAGATGAAGATTTTTTTCAAGTTTTTGTTACAGTTTTCAGTATTATACGAATTAGTCCCCTATAGTTTACATTAGCAATTAATATGGTCCTTGTACTTCCAATTTGATCATATTGGTCCTCTAAATTTTGAAATGAATTTCAAGCACATGGCCCGCTCGTCCAATGCTTTCGTTATGTCACATGACAAGAAGCACCCATGAAAACTCCCCGAGCCGTTAGTCACACACGATCTGCGTGATCAGAGGCACCAAGATCTGAAACGAAAGTATTGTTTGGAGGTTCACATTGCCTGATCAGAACTGAACGACCGTTCATGTAAGCTGTAGGATACATTTTTTTTTTGCCGTAAAATTTTTATGTTGTAATTATTCTTATCATCTTTCCAGGAATTACTGTTTTATCTTTTGGCAGTAAAAGTGAAATGTACATATGAATCATTCTCTGCTCTTAACCCGATTTCCTTTAACATTCGATTATGCATTCATTACAATTATCTGGTGTGTAGATTGTATAAATTGGTGGTAGTTTAAATCGTTTAAATTAATAATGTAGTGTAAAGCTTAGCACATATATGTGCCGAACGAGAAAGGACCATCCAATCGCTACTCTAAGACTGCTCTAATTGAATATCACTTGCATTTGAGTTTGATAGTGACTAAGGATTGTATTTGTTTATACCGTTCCTCCAATTACGTCCATAACTATTCTTGGCCTAAAAGTCAAAACCTTATTTTGATCTTCTTATCTTTTTCTATCAACTAGGTGAGGGCGCGTGCAGTCATGTCACTTTGTTATTTAAAAATTAATCACGATATTAATTTTTCATGAAAAAATTAGACATAAAATTCATTGTGAAAAAAGGTAGAAAAATAAAACAACAATAAAATAAAATAAATTAGGCATAAGCAGAGAGTGGATTGAACACGTTTGATTAACAACTTATGTAATATATATTTCATAATATTTACATATATTGTACAATAACAAAATCTACAAATAGCGTAAAATTTCACAAAAGAGCTTTTAGATGAGGAGTTGCGGCGAAATGGAACATCTCTTATTCCACCAGGTGAGGCATTTAAGAAATGGAAAGGCTTAAAAAATGAGGAGGAAGATCACGAGATAGTCTGGTCTTCTATGGTTATAATCATGAACACAATCCGTAATTGTGCAGATAAGGACAATGATACCACACACGCAAATTCGCCAGGTAGGGTGCTTAATACTTCCAAGAATTTCAAGTTCCCTTTCAAAAAACAATCAAACCCCTCATTCATTTCTACAATTCTTTTCAAAGCAAAAAAAAATTGAGAGAAGCTCCATTATTTTTGTTTTAGCTATCTTTATTTTGTTTCTCATTTTGGTTAAAATCAACAATGATATTACCTTTTAGATTATAAAGTACAAATAAAAAATCATATCAAATGATATATCCCACAATCAAATAAAATCAAATAACACACATCTCTAAAATCCGAATCCCAATCTTATGGTTTGGATCTCCTCACAAAAATCTCTACACATCCCGCAATCAAATAAACTTTGAATTTAAAAATCTTATTTCCCATAATATTTACACATATCTTTATTATACTTCATACTAACAGTCTTAAACATATATGTTCATACTAACAGTCTTAAACATATATGAAGCAGCAATATAATAAGTTGTGTGAAATCAGTTCCGCATATTTTTTCTCCAAATAAACGAATGGCAAAAAGCATGTCTTGAATGACTGATGCTTGATCCTAAATGTAAACAAAAAATTGTGTTCTGGGCTGTTTGTTCTCATTATTAAGTTATATATAAATTATTTATTATAGTTCTTCAAGGAGGTATTAAAAAAGATAATAGAGTAATATGAGGGAATAAAATAAACAAAAATAAATATGGACATCAAAATCACGAGACACATCTCTAATTATATAGATCTCAAAACCTACAGGCTCAAATGATGTTTGTGAAGAATTTACATATGGAAATTGTATAAAAGCATTTCGGAGAAGATATGTGTAACGCCCCAATCCCCAAGAGTTGAACATACATGTAATTTCACAATTTTGAAATCTCCAATTCGAAACAAACCTTAATTTTGAGAAAATTTTCAAATTTTCAAATTCTTAATTTACCCATGATAGAAAAACCTTGACCTTAAATAGCGGAAGCATTAAACTTATCCATGATCAGAATCTTAATCATTAAATAGCAGAAGCGATAAGGTGTTTTAAATGCATAATTAATAAAACCTCAAAAAATTGAAATAAAGTCAAAACATGAAATCCATAATTCATGAAACTTTCACTAATCATAAATCGTAGAAAAACATAACGTAAAATAAACTACTGAGTTCAACAGAAAACATTTTTCTAGGTTTTAAATCAATTCATAAACTGAAAACATAAATTCCTCTAATTCAACTGGTTATGACAATCTCTCACTCATGCTGTTTGCCATCACCATCTGCATCATAAACAATTATGGGGGATGAGTATTTTAAAATACTCAGCAAACTCACATAATAACATGCATCCACATGTCATAAATACAATCATGACATAACATAACTGAACTTGACATATATCATAAATGAAATAAAGTAACGTACTTGATCATGACATGGCTTAACATAGCACGTAGATAACACGTGTTTCAAACAGAATCATATAACAAACTTATTCATATCTTGTCTTGGCATATCCTTTAGTTAACAAACTAATCAGTACTGATCACACGTTAAATGAAACACATCATGACGAATTGGGCGACGAAACAGATGGCACACATTGAGGGACAGAACAGATGACAATCATAGGTGATGGAAAACGTGAATAGACGACACCTCATGAGTGACAAAAAATATTTACAGATGACACCCAATGTATGACCAAAACATGAACAGATGACACCTTATGTGTGACGAAAGTATGAACAGATGACACCCCATTCGTATAACAGAACGAAACTTGAACAATCCTGATTTCTTGTTAACTAAGGGTCATGCTTAATTACCACTTGTTAGAATTAACTTCATAACTTGCAGAGTCCAACGTATGATAATAATTAATCATAGAATGCATACTGATACATTTAACATAATCAAACATGACAACATACTAACGTAAAATCAATCATACCCAAATATTTATCTCATGATAATCAAATTAATAACTGAACAATAAACAATTACCAAAATGTTAATGAAATATAATAATTATTGAAAAACAGTTAAACAGATAATAAATACATGATACAATTATAATATTAGAGTCATATAATTATATAAGTCAATTTACACAAACATACATATGAACATAACATGCTTATGGACAATTAAAGCTGATGAGAATAACACATATTACATTTAGCACATGTGGGTCACATTACAATGTAAATTCTCTTACACAAAGCATATACATTTATCACACATGAGTCACATTACGATGCAAATTCCCTTACACAAAGCATATACATTTATCACACATGGGTCACATTATAATATAAGTTCACATACACAAAGCATATACATTTATCACACATTGGTCATGTTACGATGTAAGTTCACTTACTTGAAGCGGAAGAATCAACTAAACAATTAATGATATGAAATCTAAAAATATATAATCACTAAATCGTTTTCAAATAAATCAATATAAACACATTTTTAATATCATAAAATAAAAGAGATTTAATTAAAACGGTGCGAAGGGGTCTGAGCGAGTTCAGAAGACAATGCTTTGGGTCAGAAATCGAAAGATCAAACTTAGCAAAACAGTTCAGACAAGATGGTTGGATTTTATTAGATGGACCAGTCCAAACCAGTCTGGATAAACTGAACCGGTTCTGTTTGTGTTGAACCGGTTCATGGCAGAACCAATTGCAGAACGAGAAAAATGGAAGGAAAGAGCAGGGTAGAACGACGAGAAAGCAAGAAAATAGGGGGGGAGGGAGAGAGAGAGAAAACGAGAAGGAGAAAGAAACAAAGAGGGGAAGAAAAACAATGAGGGATATAGAGAGAAGTAGAGAGAGAAAACGAGAGACAAAGCAAAGAGGGAGAGACAAAGCAAAAGAGAGAAATTGAGAGAGAGAGAAAAAAGAAAGAAGCAGAGAGAGACATCGAGACAAAGAAAATGAGAGAGAGAGAGAGAGATAGCTAGGGTAAGATAGAACATGGGTTGCGTTTAAGAGAGATTCGAGAGAAAGAGACAAAAACAGAGAGGGAGGGAGACGAAGTAAGGACGAGAGAGAGAGAGAGAGACAAAAACAGAGAGAGGAAGAGATAAAAGAAATAAATCAAGAAAAAGGAGAAGAAAATTACCCAAATTTAAAGCTTGTAGCGGCCAAGCTTTAGAGAGAGACCAACGAAAAAAAAGAAGTATTGCTGGCTTGCAGGGGGCTGCGTGGGGTGAGAGGTTGGGAGAGAGAGGAGAGGGCAGAATGAGATAAAAGAATAAAGAAAGTACAAGGAAGAAGAAGAAGGAAATTACCTAAATTTGATGAACCCGAAGAAGAAGGAGGACAAAAACTCGTTGGACAGACGACTGAGGGGGAGAGGGAGACCAAAAACAGGGGAGAGAGGAGTAGAATTTATATATAATATTAGGTTAAGGTTGGTTTAGGGTGTAAATAGATGTATGGTGTGAGTGAGTTTTAAAATTATATACTAAAACACTTTTAAAATTAAAAAAAAAATCAAACTTTGAATAAATCTTATCTAATTAAAAATAGTTTTACAAAAAATACAAATAATCCATCTTTAAAATCAAATTTTAAAATCACGTTATCTTTTAAATCAATTTTATGATAATACTCATTTACAAAAGGTCGGGGTATTATAATATGATCCTCACACTTTGTGCCCTACGTCTAAGTTTAGTTGGGAGGATATCACAGAATCGTCAAATAAAACGGATGATGTTTTTTCCGGTAATTTTAGTATGGTCACACACAATTTGTTGTTACTTCTGCATCAACTAGTTCTACAGATCTTCCACCAATATTGATTATAATCTTATCTTAACTAATTACGCTTATGTTAGGGAGAACTGTAAAAATGATCCAGTTTCCAACTCAAACTGTAAAAATGTCTAGAATTTTTTTATTGCAAAAATTGCTGAAAATGACCTTGGTAAATGATGTATTCGATATTAAAATAGATTCACCTAAATTCTTGTTTTTTTGTTTGATGTATTACTTCTCCGTCAACTCTTTGTGTTTTTACTAGCTTTCTGCTTTATTAGTTTCTTTGTTTGTTGCTTAGAGATTTAGATTAAACATCTTTGCGACAATTTTAATATACCATTCATCTTTATGATTTATGTTCATCGTTGACTGGAATGTTTCTAATTAAACATTTTCTGCTTATATTGTTAAAATGTTTCTTATAGAAATTTTCGGTCATTCTTTCTATTTTAGATTATGTTCTTAATCATTCATTAGTTGTTCTTATTTATTGTTCTTTGTATAGCTTTGAGAAAATTTTTATGCCTTTGGTGTGATGTTTATGGTTTTTATATGTTTGTATTCATTTTATTTCAATTTCTCATCTTATGCTTTCAAATTTCTTTTGATGATCTGTTATAATTTGTATGACTTTACCTGATGATTTGTCTTGCTTATTTTTGTAAACATAAGTATCTCTATTTCAACAATAAAAATCTAATTGAGAATAAGTAAAAGATTTCAATCTGGAATGACAAATATCAATAATATTCTAAGAAATATTGAGGAAAAAAATCAATTGTTAACACATATTTCATGCGCTCACAAATTGTGGTTTATATCCTTACGAAGGTAAACATAGCCAAATATTGTTGATGACCTTATTAGATAGAAAAGGCCCTTCATAATTGTGCTAATAAATAAATATCATTGTTTCTGAGGCTCTCATATTATGACTAACAGATTTAAGTAGAAAGAGGCTAATATCTTGTTTACATCAAATAAAATGATATTATGGCTCTCGTTATTGACACTGATGATCATTTCTTTTGCTATTATTAATATTATTTTCGTCCAATTACAAATGATAACAACAAAATGAATAGCCAATAAGCGAGGCTTATTATTTTCCAGCTCAAAACACAGCTAAGCACAAACAAATCAACCACATGAAAATAATATATTCCTCTTCGCCAAGAAGATTAATTCATGCAACACATCTTGAACAATTACATTAACGTGCTCTCAATGTAAGAAAGAAAATTGTAGCAGACAGTCGTCAAGAAAATAAAATCCATCAGATAACCAAATACGAACTTATACGAACGTGACCAAACCTCCAAACTTGAAAATCAAAAGAAAACAAAGAGACAAAGATTCAATAATTCATTCACATGAAGAAGTACATAAAACCATGAACTGTAAATACAAAGTCAATCTTCAGAGCAAAACCTACATATAAGGTGCTAACACGTAGAGGAAAAAAACAAAGACCAAGACTAAAAAAACCCAAATCATATATCGAACACTGAAAACACTTAACATACTATCAAACCAAAAATAAGCAATCACAAAATCCGGATGAACATACATAAAGAGAAAAAAGTAGCAGAACTACTTCAAAAATCATATAAATATCAAACTTCAAATATCATATAAATACCAAATTAAAACTCGTCGTAAAAAAATTCTAACTAAAATTACAAACAAAAAATAATCAATCACAAAAGTCATAGGAGCAAATAGAACACCTCAAAACTCAATACATTCCTAAAAATAAAAAGAAACATATAAAATCAATAAGACAACATAAATTAAATTTCAATATAAAGAAATTAACAAAATAGAATCATCAAATAACAACAACTCAACAAATTTTCACCCACCTTCACAATAGAAAACTAAGTAAATACAAAAGCATATGGATGAGATTTTTAAATGTCAGTAATAACTAATCTAATTTATACACCAACAAAAAAATGAAAGTCACCGTCCGACATATCATGACCAATTCAAATAAAAATAAACACCACCGATTATCGAAAGAGAAAAATTCAATAAGAAGACAAAAACATGTGATAATCCCAAACGACACCTATAAAAATAATTTTTTTGCCGACATGTGTCATAATGAAAAGGAGCATGTATTATAAAATGTTATCTACCAATATACACTTAAAGAAAAAGTTGTAATATTTCTTCCCCACACTCAAGAGGCACTTCTAAAATTTTCCATCTGAGAAATCAAGGTCACAAGGAAGAAAGTAACATATAAATCTAGATGTATTCTACATAGGAATTACCCTTACACAACACATTATTATGCATACGCATGTTGCTCGCTACAATTATATGAAATAAAAAAAGTTGAACATTGGAAGCAGAGAAACTTCACAATCTAGTGAACCTACAAAGACCCCATAACATAAGTATTTAACCTAATAAAAGAACCCATGGCCATCAAAGTAGGAGATCACTGAAGCTTCCCCTTTTAGTCTATCGTGAACGTCATTTATTTGGATTAACACTTCATAACACAAAATTACAAAGGTAATTAAGATCGAGACACCAAAAGTCTCGGATAGAGTACCGGTTTCTGCATATGCAAAATTCACATAATTATAATATTGCCTAATGCTGAGCTTAAAATAAGATAGGAACAATGGTAGCTTTTCAAACTCAGCTACAGAAAAATCATGAAATTATGAAATAAAACAATCATTAAAAAAGTACAAGAGTATCAATCTATAGAGTTATTACATCCTAAATAAAATTGATTATTTGCTCAATTCTGCAAATACATGGGATTCAAATAAGAAAGTATGAGTAGAAAATTGTTTTATTCTTCAAGTTTTTATATTTTGCAAATGAGTTTGCAAACTAAAATGAAAAAGAAGTAAAATACTGAAATTATCCAAGCTTGAAATACTACAATAACCATCACTGCTTCTTATTCTCTACATCTAACTTACACATCACACTTCCATCAAGATATAATACCTTTCTAATGTCAGTAACCTATGACACGCCATTAGCCATTTTGTCATAGAAATTTTCTGTTTGCTATAGAGAAGCATACCATCAGAAAACTAATACACCAACTTGAGTAAGTAAGCAAAACAATAAGGATTGAAAGTAAAAACATTCACTTTCGTATAGGCAGTAACTAACTTTGATAGAACTCTCATATCAAAGACAATGAACTCTCAATATTCAGAACACATATATGATGGAAAAAAGTGAAGCAGAGCGTCTTTGCTCCTATAAAGGTTTTCTATACCAAATGACAGCATAATAGTAGGAAAAACCCATAATTCTCATCATTTTTGCTTGAATGGTCATCAATTTATAGTCTCCATGTCCCAACTTTGTAGGGAAGGGATATAAAGGACCATTGTAAGCAAAAATGAGGAAAATTTTATAGGTTTAGAACTGAGAGTTGTCACCGAAAAGCTATCGATTGTTGTCTCTCTTACGTGCTATATGGTTTCAGATTACAGAACAGAAACACATAGCAAATTAGACAGAGAAAAAAACACACAAATTAGTCTATTATCTATTTACCCAAAAATACAAACATCCAAAACCATATCTAAAAATTGAAGTTCTACTAACTTAGGAAACACACTGCCAAACATAAACTTAACCACCACAGAATCATATAACACACATATATACATAGACAGAGGATTTAATAAGACGAATTAACAATGATTACCTCTGACAGTCAAGTGCAGCTGCACATGGCACATATACCCTCAACCCCCTAACGTGAAGGCACACAACCCACCATCTGAATGCAAATCGGTGATCATGTATTCACAAAGTTGGATGTAGGCCACGTAGTGAATGGAGGAGGATTATATCATCTCCAAAATGCTTTTGTACAGTTTCCAGAGGCAGATTCTTCCCACACATCGTTTGGACCTGTGGGCTTTGACTTCCATCTAATTGGCGAAATGTCCCGAGCTTTTGGTTTCCATATTTGTTTATGTTTCTTTGATGATTCTTTCCTATTCATTTTGTATCTCTGTTGAGATCACTTTGTAGTTGTCTCTTGATTTTTTTCACTCATACATGTGCCTTTGAAACCTAGAAATCAAAGTTAAGTATTATATTCATCATACAAAATGTGGCCAAAGTGTAAGATGCTAATAGTAGTTGACACTTAGCCTGTAGGTCCTGACACACTAATCAAAATCTACTGAAAAAATTAAGAGGTTCATAATATTCATATAACAAACCAACAACGAAAATTCAATAGCTAAAGTCACTCAATCCAACATTGAAATTCAGCAAAATTGGACCACTATAGTAGTTTCTATGAAAGAAAATGGCAATTCACAAGCAAATCTTGGAATACAAACATCAGTAAAAGAATATAATAGCTAGCTAGAATACGAGGAAATGAATAGGGAAAACGTCAGGAGGAAAAGTCTAACAACTAAGCAATGCCACATCTTGACTGACTTTAAACTCAAAGAGGTATCGTGCTTGTTCCCTGACATATAACCACAATCAAATTTTATAAAGAGTGAATAAATGAGTCTATCACTTGATGGAAGAATTGGAATATACATGAATATGTTAGACGTAAAAGTGAATGGTTGTCAAGATCTTAGCCTGATCCAAACAAAATCATATATTTTCTTTATAAACCTCCTATTTCTTTCTAAAGACATGGGTTTTGGACACCAATACACCCAACGCAATTTTGTCCTATACAATTCTAATATCCCAACAATTATGTATGAACACAGAAACATAATTAAAGTAGTAACTCTCTCATCAATTACTATCCATCACATGGAAAACATATTACAATGCATAAGAATACATCTTTAAGCGTGCTTGTACAAAAGATGGGGCAACCCATCTAGTGAGTTTCATCTAGACATATGGTTGACAATTTCCTCACTCTGATCACAAGACAATGAAGTAAAACAATGAAAAATCATCACTATACGTAAATCAGATGTTAAAACATTGATATGGTTACTCAACGAAAATTTCCCACATTAATACTGAATGCTTTGTCATTTTAAATCACAAATAGGGTAGAGTCATAGTGCATAGCATGTGCCAGTAAACAAAGGAAACTGCTTGAATAGAAATGCAAGACAAACATTCAAGCAAAGAAACCAACTTCCATCAGTCTAATAAGATAACTATATATGACAAAAACAAAGGCATATGATAACATCAACAGATTAGCATGTATCATTATATAAAGATGTGAGCCAGAGGATCTTCAACACCGTTAACAAAGCAAGGATAAAAATTCAACAATTAAATCCACCAAACCCAACACTGAAATCCAACAAAATTGGACCATTACAAAAGTTTCTATCAAAGGAAATGACAATTCAAAAATAGAATACATGACGAAGAAAATGTAGGAAGAAGAAAATGCAAGAAGAAGAATCAACCTTAGTCACAGAAAACCAAATACAAATCACAACATCACAGACCATACATTTATAGCTCCACCGAACATAAAAGACGACAACACCATCACACGGATATGAAAAATCTAACATGAAGGCAGATCTAACTGCACTTGAACCCATGTGATGAGCAGCTGCTGAGAAAGCAAACAGGATGAAGGCAATGCCTGAACGCACACGATCCGGTGATGGATCCACAGGCTTGAGAGTTCCAATGGCTTCCTTAGCTCTTTCACGACAGGAACTTAGAGAAATATAGGTTGTACAGATGTTGGAGCCACATCAAGAGAAACAACAAAGAAGATAAAACTTGAAGAAAAATCATGATTACCTTTCCCCCGAAACTTCGACAAAAAAAAACAAAAATCAAAGGATGAAGAATATCCTTACCCCTTACCCCATTAAAAGTAGCCGTAATCTTTGAATCGCCACGTTTAATCTACGACTCTCGTTGATAAGCCGCAATCTGCATGAACGACCTTGCCAACATCGTCAGACGGTTCAGACATGCCAACCGATCCTTCAACTATCGTCAATATGACATAGGAGTTCACAAAGCTCCTCCATGGCCGAAGCTCTCCATGACCAAAGCTTAGAGAGCCTCTCGAGGCTCCCCCTTGGCACACGATTCCTTAGTAAAAAAAATCGACGGCCCATATCAGAAAATCATTAAGACATGGATGGCTGAGATATGATCTCACCTACCACACGGACGACTGGGATTCATTCTCAGCAACCCTAAAATATTTAGCACACGGACATCCCAGATCATAAACATCCGACAGTCGAGATTTAGTCAACAATCACGACAAGTGAAATGACCCATATAGCCCTCATTCCATCCAATTTTACAACCAAACCCACACAACCCCAAATGTAAATGAACTCACATTGCATGGACAATACGAACAATGAACATCCAACCAATAACTAAATGACCCATAAAGCCCTCTTTCCACCCAATTTTACCGGCAAACCCCCACAACCGAAAATGTAAATGAAGCTACATTGGAGGGACAAAATGGAGAATTCACCCTAAGCAAGCAGCTAGAAACTCACTCTTTATAAGAGTAAGATATTAATTTTTTTTACCAAATCATAATCGAGATCTGTTTTTTTTTCATTCGTCCTTTAACATTGTTAGGAAAATCATCTTTTAAGATTTTCATGTTTGGTGTCGGTGATGTGAGAAAATACAACTTTGTTTGTTTGGTATGTAGGTGTGTCATGAATGTAGGAAAATAAGACACAGAGAATAGTTTTTTTTGGATAAAAGTTATTAAATTTTATGGGGATTGAGTATATTATGAATAAAACATATGATTTTATGATGGGGATTTGAGGATGTTGAGATTTAATCACTACATTCTTGAGTACTAGTTTTCACCCAATATATGTCTATTGACATACATCTTTAATCCCCGTAATCTTGGAGGTACCATCATTCTTCATCTTCATAGCACCAAAGTCACTTGATATGTAAGATGAGAAATATCTCTTCTGGAGGCATCATGTATGGCGACAATACTATCAACTATCTAATCCGTGTCTAGGCATGTACCATTCACTAAGTTCTCTAGTGAGATAACAAATACGTCTTTGACTCATGGCTGCAATTGTCTTTGTTGAATCATTACTCTTATCACAATTTTGCTTTTGCCACTCCATTTTCGATGTTCTGGACTCAAATTTATTATGTCACATCTTCTTACAGTAAAAGCACTGAACCCATTTCTATTGAATTCACTTTGACTTCTCCCCCAGTTTTTCGTAACAAAAGCCTTTGGTTGACTAAATGAAGAAATTGCTCTTAATTAAATTCTGGAGACTTGACCATCAGGAGAGGAATTACTCAGTGATACTACCAACGTTTCTCAATTGTCTGGTAGAGAACTGAGAAAAAACAAGGCCTGAAGCTCGTTGTCAAGAACCATTTTCATTGAAGAAAGCTGATTGACGATGATCTGAATCTCATTCAAGTGCTTTACAATTGAGGCGCCCTATTTGTATTTTAGGTTCACACGCTTTTGTATTAGAAAATCTTTATTCCCAGCTATTTTTCTCTCATACAACTCTTCTAACTTCATCCACAAAGAATGTGTAGAAGTTTCACTTGCTATATGGTGATAGACGTTATCATCCACCCATTGTCGAATGTAATCGAAGACTTGATGGTTCAACAATTCCCAATCATCTTTACTCATATTTGCTGGCTTCACAGTATCATATTTAATGGGTGCATGAAACGTTCTGCAGGAAAGAAGATCCTCCATTTATCCTTAATTAGTCCTGTTCAGACTAATCATTCTGCTCGTATTAACTTCCATAACTACTCTAAACTGCTAATAACGCCAACTAGACTCTGATATCTCTTGTTGGAATTTTTACTCAGAATTCATATTCATCACAATTCAATATACGTAGTCGATAACCAATTATCAATATCAGAGTAAATTACTAAGCGAAGATAATAACCAATTTAATAGGAAAAGTGAAAAATAGGAACACCGAATTTAACGTGGAAAAGACTTCAGAGTGAAGGGAAAAACCACATGACAAACTCTGAATAATTCTTCTACTATAAGAAATAATGGGATACACCATGTTTCTTCTCTAGATAGAACTAGAGGCTTACACCTTTCAAAAGATTATTATTCGTCACTGTGAATCGTGGATACACAATACAATATAATAATCTCACCAATGTATGAGCTCTCAAAATTAACAGTAGAAATAAAAGACCAAATATCAAACCGTTGAGGATGACCATAATATCAACAGTTTGATAATCAGTCCATAATATCCTCAATTGGTGAGCCACCTGTACGTGAGGGAAGATAGATAATGACGGTGGTAATCTAAGAGTGTATTCATGGTCATCCTCAATGGTTTGATATTCAGTATGTTATTCCTATAGTTAATTTTGAGAGCCCCTATACTGGTGAGATTATTCTATTTTATTGTGTATTCACCGTTAACAGTGATAAATATTAATCTTTTGATTGGTGTGAGCCTCTAGTTCTATCTAGAGAAGAAACTTGGTCTATCCCCTTATTCGTTATAGTGGAAGAATTATTCAGAGCTTGTCCTGTGATTTTTCCCTTCACTCTAAATGGTTTTCCACGTTAAATTCGATGTTCCTATTTTTCACTTTTCCTATTAAATTGGTTATTATCTCTACTTAGTAATATACTCTGATATTGATAATTGGTTATCGACTATGTATATTGACCTGTGGAGAATAGAGATTCCGAGTAAAAATCCCAACAAGATGTGTTGCGTGTTATTGAGCTTTCTCAACCCTAAAAGTTAGCTTGAGAGGTGAGGTTTTTCCTCACACTTATAAACTGACTACCAGTCCCTTCCACAACTGATATGGGATAACCCCAACAATCTCTCCCGTCACACATCAGGTCCTAAGTTGGATAACCATCGACTCGCTGCCACTCAGATTCACCAACTATCGGGTCAAATAACCGTCGACTTACTTCACCCGGATCACCATACATCGGGCTGTGAGTTGGGGAGCCAACAACTCACTTTACCCGGATTCACTATACATCAATTTACTGAGTTGGAGGGTTAACAACTTATTGGGGGTAATGCTCTCAAAGCATATGTATTGACATTTTGATATGAAATTTATGTAATTATATTTTTCTTATAATTGTTCTTTTAGATTATTATTGAATAATTTATATAAAAATATGAAAATTTCATATTCATTAATGAGACTATGATATTGTATTAGTACGAGAGAATTAAGATCATAGATAATGAATAAAATTATCAACATATTAAAGTATGTAATCTTTAATGAATGGTTGATAGTACGACTCACTAAGCATTACGAATTTATGTGATCTAGATCCAGATCATTGTTGTGGATATACCTCTTAGTGAAAATACTTTATACGATAAGATATATGTGATATGACCGATGTGAATTAATATCTTTATTAACTTACCGTTTACCAAAAAGATTTAATACACGTTAATCTGATGATTATATGTACATCATTCTGAATCCTGAGTAGTCATGAACTTCTATGCATGTCTATTGGATCTTTTGATTCACTTGTTAAGGTTTATTTGTAAAACAGGCTAGTGACTTTTATTTTGGAGATTCAGTGATGTGGATGGCTGAAAACATGATCTTATAAGATTTGGAATCCAAGCTTTCCTAATAGATTGTATATTTGTTCTCTTAAGTGTTGATTCTGGAACTGAATGATTATTACACTCAAATTTATAATACGATTATAAAATAGTCATTCACTAGTGAATTAATGGTACTTAATGATCAATATGTAATTAGAAGGGTAAAATGGTAATTCTGATCAGCTCTAATTTACGAACCAATAATTGAAGGATAAAACTACGTGAAATGATTATATTAATGGACTACACGAGAATAATCGGACTACACGATAATACTCTGTAAATACATTTGATAATCTCGAAGAGTGCAATTTCAAATTTATAGTAGTAATAATGGAATTAATAAATAATATTATTTAATTAAAGAATTTAATTGATAATTTGGTTTATTGGAGCTTAGGATTATAGGTCCATGATCTCCAAGTCATCTTTGTACTTCACAGTTTAGGGTGTGAATGTTTCAGGACATGAAAAAAGGACTAACTTGCAAAAGAAATTATATTCCTAGGGCAAATACATAATTATGAGATAATTATGTGTGATTAATTAATTAATTTATTTATATTAATTTTTAGAATTATGTATAAATAATTATATCGATTAATTTTTTAATTATCTATAAGTGAAACAATATAAATAATTTGTGAAATTAGATAATGTTAAATTATTATTAGATAATAAATCAACTAAATATGTTATATGTGAACTAACTGATTTTAATTTTGAATTAACTGATATCTAGATATTTATCTGATTAAAATAAAAAATTAATTTGTAAAAATTGCCATTTGACAAGTTGGGATGCCACAAGTCAATCATTGATTGAGAATCGAAAATTACCATGGACTATTGTGGTGCCAAGCGGCACTATAATTAGGCGTACAATACTGTAATGTCACACGACACTACAGTAGTGCCGTGAGGTATCAGAGTGCCTCACGACACTGTCATTCACGGCACTACCGTAGTGTCTTGTGGCATTACAGTATTGCACGTGTGGCACAGCAGTTGTGCACATTTACAGTGAGTCTCGTTGCAATGAAAATTTTATGATTAATTATTATTTTATGAATATCCCTAAAAATATAATATGTCATTATCTAAAAAATATATAGATATTATTCTATTAGTCTCAGTGTTAAAGAATCGTGTTAAACAACACAGTTGTTATCGGGGTAAAACTCTCTGAGATTAAAACGTTAATCAAAAAGCTTTGTGAGAATAATCATTGTATTCTCACAGAGATTAGTCTCGTAAAATTATTCATTCTCTGAAAATCTCTAGTTCTTATGTGTTGAGTACATCTAGAGAGAAAAAAATATTATTGTTATATTCTACGTGCTCACACACGTCCTAGTGTGTTTGAGGATTGACTTGTAGGATCTTCGTGTGGATCTCAAAGTTCATTGTTCATGAGAACGAAGATGGTTTGTAAGGACGTTTGATTAGACTAAAAGAGGTATATATTATATATCCATGTATGTCTTCGATTTAATATATAAACATATAGTGAATCTGATTGAAAAGAGTTTTCTATAAAAGTTTTTATTTTCCAAACCGTTGCATTGCATTTATTTTCTTTTATAAAAAATATTCATTTTTAATAAATTTTAAAAACCCCACGCTTCCGCCACGCGAGCACGGCATTTCCCACAATTGGTATCAAAGTAATCATTAAATATTTGTATATTAAATACTGTGTGAGTATTCTTGCATTGTTCATAATACATTATGATATATATGAATGAATAATTGGTTTGTTTTTTGAATTTTTGGTTAATGATGGATCGTTAATTGTATGGTGACTATTGGTTTATGCTTTGTTCTTTATTTTTCTTAGATCTCGTGTAAGTCGTTTTGGGGTATAGGCATTTTTGTAATTATATTTTGAATATTATATTATAAACTTCTAATCGCGAGAAGATGAAGAAAGCATGAGATGAATGAGGAGGAAAAGGCAGAAATTGGAATTCCTAGGTAATTCCGGCACCGGCACCGAAAATTGGATTTCCGGGGTTGGCACGCTGATTACGCCCAAACTTGTCGAAACAAAGCGATCGATGTAGTGTAGATTGGGCGGTCGTATCCACGAGGAGGTAACTAAAAATAAGTAAACAAGAGATGTTAGACAAGTGATTTTGGAGATAAATAAAGTAAATAAAAAAAAGAATGAAATTTTAATTTTGTTGTTGAAAATAATTTTTAAAACATGAAAATTTGATTTGATAAAAGGTCAATAATAAAAAGTGGTAAGGTGACCAGAATCTATTAGATGATTCGTTTACCTATTTGGTTTGATTCACGAAATTACTGAATTGAAAATTTCACATCCCAAAGAATTAATTGAAAAATAAAGAGTTAAAGAACATATTTTAAAAATGATGTATTTGATTCAGTCAATTTCTTACATTTAACACATGTGAAAATGAAATCATCTTATAAGAAAGCTAAAAATGACCATATAACTTAGGTAATATTGCAATAAAAGACTACTTATAAAATAAACATAATTTTATAAATATAATTATATCATGCAAAATTCCACATAAAAAGAGTTTGACTAAATTTATATGAAATTGACGACACAATTATATTAAAAAATAATTTGAAGAAAAACATAGAAGAAATATGATATACTCAAATTTATAAATTTGAAGAACATTAAGAATGAAAATCCAAATAAGAAACTACACATATAATTTTATCTTTAACCTTATTAAATGAATTTAGCTTATCTTGCTAAATGTTTCTCATAAATTCTAGAGAGAAAGTATGGAAAAATAAGAACAAGAAAAAGAAGAAGATAGACTATATTTCACTATAATTTTATTAAAGAAAAACTTGATGCATAACATAAGGCAAGACCTCCAATTTATAGTGTTTTTGGGTTGCCAAAATATTATAAAATAAAAAAAAATAAATTAAAAATAATTAAAAAATGTAGAAATGATGTAAAGACAATTAAAATTCTTAATTTGGAGTGTTACACACTAAATACTCCTTTAAACCAACCCTAAGCTATTTAATAGAAGGAAACCAAAAGGAAGACATGAGTCGTCGTTTAATTCACCAACAGAAAGTTTTGGAGACTAGATGGACACGTGGCGGCAAGATAGTACTTCACTTGGAGCAAACCTCAGGTCTAAGAGACAAGAAGGTAATGGTGTGATGATGTGTCAGAATTTGATTGGTCAACGATAAAGTAAGTGGGACCCATTGGAAGAGAAAGTGGAAGGGGCGGCTTGCGGCTCCGCTCGGCTTCTCCGGATGCTTGAGAGAGCGAGACGTGTTGAAGAAAGGAATTGGCGGCTCGGATCGGCTCGGCTAGGGCTTGAGTTTTGACTTGGACTCTTCATTTGAGCTCCTTCTCTTGCGCTATTCTCACGAATTTTCATTTGTTTCATTTGCAATCTTGACCCAATTGTTTATTTTTCTTGAAAAATAATTTAAACTATTTTCATTTGTTTCATTTGCAATCTTGACCCAATTGTTTATTTTTCTTGAAAAATAATTTAAACTAAATTATTAAATATTTTTAAATCACAATGTTTTTATATTAATTACATGAAAATATTAACTAAAATCTAATTCAATTTGACAATTTTAAACAATTCAAGTGCATTTTGAAGCACTTATCATAACCCTCAACTAACTTATTGTTAGTCCCTAGCAATTTAAGCATAAACTAGAAACCAAACATGAAAAATCAATTTGGAAGAGAAATTTAACATGATTATCTAAGTATTTTAAACAAAAATTCAGTAAAAGATCACAACTACTATCTAATGATGAAAGACTTTGTTGAACTGAATTTCTTTCTTTTTCTTTTTCTTTTTTTCTTCTTCTTTATTTTTCTCTCTTCTTTTGGAACAAATAACTCATTTTAAAAAAGGCTAAAATAATTCTTCGGACCAAAATCATTCCTAAACATGACAACTATCATTTCACAAATTATGAATGGTATATAAAATAGCAAGTTCATCAATTCAAATGATCAATGAAAGTTCATAAGTTGTTTTCACAATCTTTCCACTCAATCGCATAAGGTGTACAGTTTTTGAAACAATTAATGCACTTAAACATAGAAGTTTTCTTGGTTATATGCATTGAACATCCATCTTACCCAAGGCTTAAAAATGTGCACATAAAGATCTTAGGCGTCATTCTTTAGTAAAATGATAGCAAATGTGACTAAAACCAAATACTTTAAAGATATATCTAGACAATAATGTAAAATTTTCAGTCAAACTAATTTAAACATGTATTACAAACTAGCCTATAGAATAATTACCACAAATAGTCAATAACTTATATTATTATTTTTTAATTATTTTTAATATTTTTTTTTATTTTTTAGACTTTTTTACTATGCATGTGCATGAAGATAATGTACCACCACCCCAACCAAAATCAGACAATGTCCTCAATGTCTAAAGATAAATGCAATGTGAAAAAGATAAGGAAAAAGAACGCTTGAATGATGAACATGATAAGTATATCTACGCGACCTGCCATGAGTCTCCAAAACAAATAACATAAAAAAAAACACACACCAAACTAAAACAAGCTAATTAACAAAAGAAAAAGAAAAGTATAAAATAAACCACTCAGAACTGATAAACCTGGTCTTTGAGAAAGATCTCTTCAACCTGGCTCACTTTTTCAATGTAATGCTTCAGTCTCTGGCCATTGACTCTAAATACTCTCCCATCATTCGGGTCCTCGACCTCGACAAAACCATTGAGGAAGACTTGCTTGACTACAAATGGGCCAATCCACCTCGACCTTAACTTACCTGGATGGAGTTGCATACGAGAATCATATAAATGCACTTCTGATTCGTCTTGAAATGTTTTCTCAAAATTTGTTTATCATGAGCTACTTCCATCTTTGCTTTGTAGATCCTGGAGTTTTCGTATGCATCATTTCTCAACTCCTCAATTTCTGATAATTGGAGTTTGCGATTGATACCCGCTTTACTCAGATCAAAATTCAGAGCTTTGATAGCCCAATAAGCCTTATGATCAAGTTCTACAGGTAAATGACGGGCTTTTCCAAAAACAAGTCTATGGGGAGACGTCCCAAGAGGGGATTTATAGGAAGTACGGTATACCAAAGGGCATCTAAAATATGTGAAGACCAATCTTTGCGGTCGAGTCTTACCGTCTTTTTAAAATTTGTTTTATCTCCCTATTGACCAACTCAGCTTGGTCATTCTTCTGAGGATGATATGCATTGGAAACCTTATAAATCACACCACACTTATGCATAAGAGCCTCGAAAGATTGGTTGCAGAAATGAGTCCCCTGATCATTAATGATAGCTCGTGGTGTACCAAATCGCGATAACACATTTTCCTTTAAGAACTTTACTATTGTTGCATTATCATTGGTTCGACATGGTATAGCCTCGACCGACTTGGAAACATAATCCACAACCAGGAGAATATAAATGTTACCAAAAGAAGGTGGAAACGGTCCCATAAAATCTATTCCCCAACAATCGAATATCTCTATCACAAGAATTGGGTTCAAGGGCATCATATGACAGCGAGACAGTGCTCCTAACTTTTTGCACCTTATACATGAATGGTAAAACTCATTAGTGTCTTTGAACAAAGTGGGCCAATAAAGACCACACTATAAGATTTTAGCAGCAGTTTTCTTTATAGAGAAATGACCACCACATGCATCATTGTGATAAAAGTTCATAACACTAGACACTTCATCCTCAGGGAAACATCTCCTTAATATCTGATCAGGGTAGTATTTAAACAAATACGGATCATCCCAATAAAAATTTCACACCTCAGCCAGAAAATTGCGCTTATCTTGCAAACTCCGCTCAGAAGGTAGTTCATTTTTCACTAAGTAGTTAACAATATGTGCATACCAGGGTAACTTACTAGCAACAAAAATATGTTCGTCAGGAAAATCATCACAGATAGGTGGGCCATCATCAGAATCATTGAATTCGAGTTAGGGCAAATGATCCGCGACAACATTTTCAACATCTTTTTTATCTTTTATAGTTACATCAAATTCTTACAAGAGAAGGATCCAACGAATTAATCGTGCTTTATCATCCTTTTAAAAAGGAGATACTTAAGGGCAGATTGATCTATAAAGATAGTAATGGGTGAACCAATCAACTATGCATCGAATTTGTTAAGAGCGAACAACACAACAAGCAACTCCTTTTTGGTGGTTAAGTAATTCATTTGAGCACTATTCATAGTTCGACTTGCATAATAGACAACAAAAGGTTTCCCCTCCCTTCATTGACCTAAAACGGCTCCAACAATAAAATTATTGGCATCATACATGATTTCAAATGGTATACTCCAAACTTGTGACTGAATGATGGGAGCATAAGTTAATATAACTATAAGCGTTTGAAAGGCATCCTCATACTTAGGTGTCCATTCAAAAACAACATCTTTGGCAAGGAGGTTACATAGGGGACGATAAATCATTGAAAAGTTTTGTATGAACCTCCTATAAAAATCAGCATGACCTAAGAATGATCTTACATATTTGACGGTTTTGAGAGTGGGAAAATTAGAGATGAGATCAATCTTGGATTGATCAACCTCAATCGCTCTCTCAAAAGTAATATGGCCTAAGACTTTTCCTGATAATACCATGAAATGGCACTTCTCCCAGTTCATAACGAGACATTTCTCTTCACATCTAGTCGAAACAACTTCTAAGTTAGAAAGGCACGAGTAAAAAGAATTGCAAAGATAGTTAAATCATCCATGAACACTTCCATACATTTTTCAATCATGTCGCTGAAAATGATCATCAAGCATATCTAGAAGGTAGCTGGTGCATTACACAACCTAAATGGCATACGCCGAAAAATAAATGTACCAAAAGGACAGGTAAATGTGGTCTCATCTTGATCTTCCAATGCGAACTCAATCTGACAATAACCTGAGTAACCATCAAGAAAGTAATAATAAGGATGGCTAGCCACACGTTCAAGGATTTGGTAAAAGAATGGAAGAGGAAAATGATCTTTGCTGGTAGCAGCTTTCAACTTTCGATAGTCAATGCACATACGCCAACCCATCACAGTTCTTATAGGGACAAGAGCCATTTTCTCATTCTCTACTCAACTAACACCAGACTTCTTAGGAACTAATTGAGTTGGACTGACCCATTTGGTATCAGCGATCGGATATATGGTCGGCGTCTAGAAGCTTCAGTGCTTCATTCTTAACAACCTCCTTCATGATTGGGTTCAGTCTTCTTTGGGGATCCCTTTGAGGAACGACCTCGTCTTCCAAATTTATATATTGTGAGCATACTAAGGGCTTATACTCTTGATGTCAGCAATAGTCCAACCTAACGAAGATTTATGCTCTTGTAGCATATTGGTTCATTTTTGCTCTTATGATGCATTAAGGTTAGATGAAATGATAACAGAAAATGTTTCACCATCTCCTAAGAACGCATATTTCAATCCTTAAGGTAATTGAGCCAACTTGATATTGGAGACCTCTTCATTGGAAGGTTTTATATTTTCTTTCTCATGAGCTAGCTCTTCGAAGCGTGGTTGCCAAAACTTGATCCATATGACTTGTGAATCGTTATAAATGGATACATTGTTAATCAAGTCACATGGAAGAAAGTTCTCAAATTTAGAGATACAGAGAAAATCATCAAAATCATTAGATTTGCTATTTAGATTAGCTTCCTCCAAAAATGAGTGTGTCGATTAGAAATTTTTGGTGACACTCACCATTACCATGTGAAAAATATTTACTTCTATGGTCATGTTCCCAAAAGATATCTTCATTAGACCATTCCTACAGTTGATTAAAGCATTTGCAGTGGAGAGGAAAGGTCTACCGAGGATAATGGGAATCTTTGATTCCATGCTTACCACAGACTTGGTATCAAGGACAACGAAGTTAACGAGGTAATAGAATTTCTCAATTTGAACCAAAACATCCTCAAATTAACCCCGAGGCTTTTCGATTGATCGATCGGCCAATTGCAACACCATATAAGTTGGCTTAATTTCACCAAGGCCTAGTTACAAGTAAATAGAGTAGGGCATGCGATTAACACTCACACCGAGGTTGAGCAAAGCTTGGCTGACTTCATGAGTCCCAATGTACAAGAGATCGTGGGACAACCAGGATCTTTGTATTTTGGCGGTGTCTTCTGCTCGATCACCGCACTTACTTATTCTATTAAGAAAGCAGTCTTCTTGACATGATGCTTCCTTTTTACAGTGCACATATCCTTTATAACTTTGGCATAAGCAGACACTTGCTTAATGATATGAAGCAAAAGAAGATCAATCTTCACTTGTGTCAGGTGCTCTAGGATCTCATTTTGACATTCCGGTACTTTTCCAGTAGGACGAAGGGCTTGTGGAAGTACTTGTTTTTGGTCCTTCCAAAACTTTACTACGAGTAGTGAGGGCATTGACTTCTTTGAGATTTTGACCATTATTATTAGAAGTTTGTGCCATGTGTTGCCCCTTTTGTTGGGCTTGGGTGGGAAACTTTCCACGTCCATGAATAGCCAGAGCTCCAGTTAGCTTTGAAATATGACTTTTCATTTCCTTGCTTTCTTTCACCACCTGAATGAAAAGTGATTCGAACTTCTATTTGTCTTGCTTTGTGCCTCCATAGAAGCTTGTAAAGTATTCTCAAGAGAAATCCCTGGACGTTGAGCATTAAGAATCAAAATCCAAATAAGAAATTACACATAACTTCATCTCTAACCTTACCAAATGAATTTATCTATCTTGCTAAACATTTATCACAAATTCTAAAAAGAAAGTATGAGAAAAATAAGAACAAGAAAAACAAGAAGATAGACTTAATTTCACTATAATTTTGTTAAAGAAAAACTTGATGCATAACATAAGGCAAGACCCCTAATTTACAGTGTTTTTGGGTTTTCAAAATATTATAAAATAAAAAAATAATTAAAAAAATATAGAAATGAATTAAAAACAATTTAAATGGCTTAATTCGGAGAGTTACATACTAAATACCCCTCCAAACAGACCCTAAGCTATTTAATCAAAGGAAACCAAAAGGAAGACACGTGTCATCGTTTAATTTGCCAAAGGAGCTTTGGAGACGTAGAGGGGCACGTGGCGGCACGATAATGTTTTGACTGGAGCAAACCTCAGGTCTGGGAGACAAGAAGGTAATGGTGTAATGATGAGTCAGAATCTGATTAGCCAACAACAAAGTAACTGAGACCCATTAGAAGAGAAAGTGGAAGGGGCGGCTTGCGGCTCGACTTGGCTCCTCAGGATGCTTGAGGAGATCGACACGTGGCAGAGAAAGGAATTGGCGGCACAGTTGGGGTTTGGGCTCGGGTTTTGACTTGGACTCTTCATTTGGGCTCATTCACTTGTGTTATTCTCATGAATTTCAATCTCTTTCCTTTGTAATATTGACCTAATTATTTATTTTTCTTGCAAAATAAATTAAACTAAATTAAAATTAAATATTTTTAAATCACAATATTTTTATATTAATTACATGAAAATATTAATTAAATATAATTTAATATGATAATTTAAACAATTCAAGTGTATTTTTGAGCACTTATCACGCATGTCAGTGGTCTAGCGATGGCGATGCCACTGGAAAATTGGCGTCCGTGATGCCGCCGACAGTGTTGTCGGCGGTGGTGGGGGAGTGCTATCGTTAGTGACAATTGTTGTCACTGCCATAGAAGTTTTACAGAAACCCTGATGCTGTGTTACCCTATCCCTGCAATATTTTACGAAAACCCTATCTCTATCTTTTATCTTTTCAATTTTAAAATTAATTATTAATTTTAATTTTATAAAAATTAAAATTAATTGACTGATTGAGTTTGACCTAAATTTGATAAGTCATTAAATTATTTTTGACCAATCAAATTCAATATTTTTTAAAAGATAATTATATTGATCATTTAATTAGGAAAAATAGTTTATTCTAATTAAAAGAGTTTTGTTCCAAGCTTGAAGATGTTGAAGATAAACATCTGGTGGAGAATGAGCTATTTTGAAAATATGTATTCATGAAGTCCTATTTATAATTTTATTTCTACTTTTCAGTGGTTGTAATTTAGAAATACCTTATAGTCACTCGGTTCATCATTAGTTTATTTAATTATTAAATCAATATTTATTGATATGATTGATAACATGACCATGCATGAGACGATCACATGCCATACATGAAACTCCATATAGTTTTATTTGATCATGCATCTCATCAGTAAAAACATGATTGATTAGAATCGTCCTAATAAGTTTATATGGATTGCTCTGTGAAATCAATTGCATGTAAACTGCTGTGTTTTAATTAGTTGAAACTTGATAATCGCACCACACTAAAAACTCTATTGAAAGAGTTTTTATTAAAGTTTGATAAATTAATTAATTAGTTATTCTAAGTTCACTTAACTTTAATTTAGGCTCTTTAGAATGTTAAATGAACTTAGACCAATTAGATTGGATTAAATGTTAATTTCAAATTCATAGGGTTATATTTTTAACTAGTAGTTAATTTGAAATTAATTGATTAGTTAAAATAAAAAAGATTCATTTTTAATAAATTTTTAAAATCCCCACGCTTCAGCTGTGCGAGCGCCGTGTCTCCAACACAACTCACTTCACTTGGATTGGGCTGGAGACTTGTTGGATAAACCTGGACCTGGCTCTGATATTAGTGTTAGGTGTTATTAGGTCTTCTTAACCTCAAAACTAGCTTGAGAGGTGATGCTTTCCCTCATACTTATAAACTAACTAAATCTCTATGCCATTATCTTTTAATGAAGAATCTGAATAAAAGATGATTTGTATCATATTAGTTGGCCGTCGGTCATATAAGTTGTGCACACGACACATCTACCTTGTAATTATAAGAAGGGTTAATATCATAGGACCCCCTTGTACTTTACCTCAAAATCAACTTACCCCCCTAAACTAAATTTTCTTCCTAATTGGTCCTCCGACTTTCTCCAGCCATCAATTTATCCCTATAACCGTGAAATGACTGTTAAATTATCACATGCACGACACATGCCTATTTTTTTCTCCAATTTTACCAATTTCTTCAACCTTATAAGCTACCAATCTTCCATATTTTTCCATCCAAAAACCCGTCACAAATTGCATGTCGCTCTTAAATGATTTAACAAAATTTTGACAGATTCTTCTCTAGTTTCAGCAATGGTTCGGGTTTTGTCTTCTGCAGGTCAGTTTCAGTTTTATCAATAATATTTTCTCTCCTTCATGAATAAATGTTGCTATTTATTCTAACCGAGTCGTTTCTATTTTTTCTAAACCTAAATAATTGCTATTATTTATCAATCATATTTATTTTTCTCTGACATGAATAAATGTTGCTAGTTTTTCTAAACCTGAACCGTTTCTATTTTTCCTAAACCCGAGCGGTTGCTATATTTTAACAATCATATTTAATTTTCTCCAACATGAATAAATGCTGCTATTTATTCTAAACCCAATCCATTGCTATTTTTTTCTAAACCCCGAACGGTTGCTATTTTTTATCAATCAAATTTATTTTTCTCCAAGATGAATAAATTCTGTTATTTTTCTGAACCCGAACCGTTGGTAAATAGTTACGGTTCCGGTTTAGAAAGATAGTAATGGTTCAGGTTTAGAAAAAATAATAATATTTATTCATGTTGGAGAAAAATAAATATGATTGATAAAAAATAGTAGCCGTTCAGGTTTAGAAAAAATAGTAATATTTATTCATGTTGGAGAAAAATAAATATGATATGATAAAAATAGCAACGGTTCGGGTTTAGAAATGCTGATACTTTTACACTAGTCCCATTTGAAATGAGTTGAGTGGCTAGTGTTACTAGAATATGAAAAGTACAAAGAACAATTACAATCCTCACCAAAGCAGCAAGCCTTTCAAAACACTCCCTCAATACATTAGAATATCATGAAGAATAAGATTCAGTAAACATCTCACTTAAACACAAGAAGATAACTCACGATAAATGATCTCCAAGAAAGCTTAGAAAACCTTAATCATTCTTGTAGTTCTTCTTATTCTCCTTTCATATATCTCTGTATTGCAGGTAGATATGTAAGTGGAGTTGGGAGGGTTATGTGCCAAAGCTAACTGAGAGAGTGCTGAAATAGTTACTTTAGATTTACAAAATAATATTTTGCTGATGTAAGAATAAGAAAATTAGAAAAGAAATCTATCAAGGAAAGAGTTAAAGCCTGAAGAATCCTAAACTAAACTAACAAAATTTTAGCTTCTATGTCGAAGAGGAAATGTAAAAGTGGCAGAAGAGCATATACAGGTCACCAAATTTCATAGTTTAAATCAGCATAAAAATGACAGAGAAAGCAACGTACATATGTACAATTAACTTTGAAAGTATGAAAATACCAACTAGCTGGTTTGTTGCTCTGATTATTCTCCAGCATATCCATTTTTCAACCCAGGAGGATTATCCAAAATCTATGCACGAACCCAAAGCAAACTATTGAGAGCCAGTCAATAGAGTATTCTAATTGAAAGCTTCATTTTCGTTAGAAGTAAAGTTTGTCGACTATCAGCAAAAGTAAGTGAACAACAACAATCTGATCTCCTCAAAAGCCAAACTACTCTAGAATGAATATAAGCTAAATAAAACTAAAAGAGCGAAAATTACTCTCCATTCATACTTGATGATATCCCCAAAATTTTCGCAGCAACCATACGACCCACACAATCTGGTAAACGCCCTAACACCTGTAAAAGTGACGTGCAAACTAATTGAAGCATTTGGCTGTCCGGCAATGAATCTAAAAAAAAATTATATGATTCTTTCCACAATCAAATCAAAGCTTGAATTTGTAGGATCCGTTGCTCAGAACTCACTTAAATCACATCTAAAACTCAAAAGGTTAAGAAATTTGTGAATTAAAATAGAGTCGTAAAAGGATGAAAGACGTAAACTTTCTATCTTTATCTTGATAATATCATGTCCAATAGTTCTGCACCTTCACACAATATAACAACCCAATCTCTCTTTTTTTTTCCTGTATCGTTGATATATTAATGAAAAAAATCCCAAAAAAAAAGAAACTACTTCTGATTTACAAGCTTTGCTAAGAGACCTAAGTGAATGAGCGAGGAACATATGAAGAAGAATCAGAATCATGAGGCCTTTCCGAGGAACATATGAAGCCATGAACGCTAAAGCCAAAAACTACCTCTCCATTCTGTACAATAGACACGAACAACCCTTGTTAAAAATGAAAGATGCGAAGAGCCCTCTCCATTCACTCTATCGTGCTTAAGGGTCTGGAGAAGGAGAGAACGCAATTTATTTTGTTTCTAAGAGAAAAAGGGAGAGACTAGAGTAAGGGAACTTAACAGAAGAGATCGTCGTCATGAGTTTCAGAGAAATCACACACTAAAGCAAGAAAATCACACCATGTCTCTCCTTGTGTGGACAAAGTTGAGAGATGGAGCTGCAAGAGAGCTTCAAGAGGGAAGTTGCGACAGATAACTGAAAGAGAGCTACAAAAGAGATTTAAGAAGGAATGAAGCTTCTTGAGAAGAAATTGAGAGAGAAGACTGAAAAGAGAAGGGTTTGGGTCGGTAATCGAGAGCCTCCATTCAGTAAAATAAACTCCTGCATTTTTTTTAAAGTCCCGCTTCCCCTAAAATTCCATCCCGCTTATTTTTTAACTTTTAACAGAAATCTTTTTTATGGGTTCATAAAGAATCTTGTTGTTTTGAATTTTTTACAAGAGGAGACTATGAACCCTATAATTAAATCTTGTCGAATGTCATATTTGTTGTAGTGCTTGCAAATAAATTTTTATTCTGGAGCAAGTACATAATTATGAGATAATTCTGTGTGATTAATTAATTAAAAATTAATTACTAAATTATTTATATATAAATATTATTTTCAAAAATTATATAAATAAATAATTATCATTTTTTCAATTATCGATAAGTGAGACAGAATATCTAATTTATGAAATTAGATAATTAAATTATTAGATAATAATTTGGATCAACTAAATCTGTTATTTATGAAATAATACTAATTTAGTTGACAGTGATAATCAGATACGTTAATTTTGAATTAACTAATATCTAAATATTTATGTGATTAAAATAAATATTTAATTTACAGTAATGACCAGGTGTCGATCAATGATTTGGAATAATAGATCACCATGGACTGCTGTAGTGCCACTGACACTACAATAGTAGGCGTGTAACACTGCAGTGCCACACGACACTGCAGTGTGGCATGACACATTGTGCTATGAGGCACTATGCTGCTTAACGCCAACTGCAGTACGGTGTGGTACTGCAGTTGTGCACCATTATTCAACGGGTCCCACGACATTGGATAATTTGAAATTAAATATTAATTTTTAATTTTTAATTATCCTTAAATATCTAATACGCCATTATCTTGAAAATATACTGATATTATCCTAATGGCATCAATCAGTTGAATGAGTTCATCAGTTAATCAATCAGAGAATTGAATTGAGAACATAATTGGTTAGAGTGGTTTTTCTCTACGACTAAAAGTTAATCAAATCTCTAAAAGAATAATCATCGCATTCTTTTAGAGAATCGTCTCACTAAAGTCATTCTCAGTAAATCTCAAGATCTCATGTGTTGAGTACATCTAGAGACAGAAAAAATGTCTTGTAATATTCTACATGCCCACACACGTCCTAGTGCGTTGATGATTGACTTGGAAGATCTTGGTATGTATCTCAGAGTCTACAAATCATTGGAAAGATTTTGTGGGACGGATGATCGATCAGTTTTACAAGGACGCTTGATATAGACTACAAGAGGTAAATGATTCCTAACCTTGTATGTTGTAGATTTAATGTATAAATATATAATGAATCCTGCCTAATTGAAAAAGAGTTTTCAATAAAAAGTTTTTATTTGGCTATCGTGGCGTTGCGCAAGTTTTATTTTATTGAAAGATTCGATCTTTTTTCAAAGTTTTGTTTTTTAAATGGTCACGCGTCACATGCTTCCGCAGCGCACACGCCGCTACGACCAAGCAATCTTAATATATTTATATATTAAATATTCTGTGAATTTTCTTGCATTATTCATATAATATGAGATATGAATGAATGAATGGATGGTTATGTTGATTGAATTTATGAAAAATAATGGATCGTTAATTGTATGGTGATTATTGAGTTATGTTTTATTCTTTAATTTTTCCTTAGACCTTGTGTAAGCCATTTTAGGGCGTAGAAATTTTTATAATTTTATTTTGAATATGTATTATAATTATTCCAATCACGAGAAGAGGAAGAACGCACGAGACGAACGACAGAGGAAAAAGAAAAGAAATAGGAATTCTTTTAGAATTCCGAAGCTAGCGCCAATTTTTGGAAACTGACAATGTCGCCAGAATTTACTATTCTGATGACATCACCAAAAAATCAATAGTCACTCGGTCCATTATTATTTCATTTAATTGTTAAATAATTATTTAATTCTTATGTTTGATAACATGTCAAAGCATTAGTCGATCACATGCCATACATGAAAATTTCACACAGTTTTAATTTAATTATGCATCTTATCAGTAGAAACATGATTTATTATGATTGTCCTAATATGTTTATATGTATTATTTTATGAAATCAATTACATATAAACTGCTAGGTTTTAATTAGTTAAAACTTGGTAATCACACCACACTAAGGGCTATAGTAACTTTTAAGATAACCGACTTTAGTAAAAGAGTTTTATTAAAGTTTAATGATTATAATTAATTAGTTAATCTAAGTTCACCTAATTATGACTTAGGCGTTTTAGAAGGTTAAATGAACTTAGACAAATGAGATTGGCATAACTGATTACTAAATATCCATAGGGTTATTATTTAAACCAGTGATTAATTCAGAATTAATGATTGTTAAAATGGAAACACACATTCCTAAGATAGTAAGTGGGAGAAGGTTGACATGTCAATGTAACCTATAGTCTCCATCATTAGTACAACATCATGAGGTGCAGTTAGAGCCTCGAGATGGCTTTGTTTTCATCACCCTAAGGAAGGTTCGAGCTGTACCAATACCAAGGTTGGACTTATTAAGAAAACAAGAGAAAATGATGTAGTTTAGTTTCGACCGACCCTAAGCCAACATATTCTAAATGAAGTCATGAAATCTGAAATGATGGGTTACACTTATAAAGTCACAATTAAGCTCTCATGTGGATAGTTGTGACTTGACCGAACAAGCGATGCCTTATTGTTAAAAGAGAAAATATGAGATATTTTAAGTTTTAATTAATAAGGATGAGAATGTCTCATACACAACCTGAGATTAGTCTAACTGGCCCTAAGGCATCACATTAATCGTTGTGTTGTTTTATCGTGATTAGTAAATGTTAAATTTGTGTGTTTATTATGTGGCATTCATGCATCACGCTTACTTTTAGAATTTTAGATATTTATCAATTATATTGAATCTTGTATGTTTTAAATTTCCGTTATCATTATTATATCTACCATGAGCAACCCTGTTACTGCTTTATTCACGCTTGAGAAATTGAATGGTGATAATTTCATACGTCGAAAATCAAATATGAACTTAATGCTGATTTGTGAGAACTATAAGTTTGTTCTTACTGAGGAATGTCCTTAGGAGCCCGTTACTAATTCCCGTAAGAATGTTAGGGATGGATATGAATCTTGGATCATATCAAACAACAAGGCGAAGTGCAACATGCTTGTGAGCATGAATGGTGTTCTAAGAACCAAGCATAAAAGCATGAAGACTGCCTATGTGATTATGGAATCTCTACATGCGATGTTTGGGTAGTAGTCTGATCAAAGTCGTTATGAGGCCATTAGGAGCTAGTAAAAGAGTTTTATTAAAGTTTGATGAATATAATTAATTAGTTAATCTAAGTTCACATGATTATGACTTAGGCTCTTTAGAATGTTAAATGAACTTAGACCAATGAGATTGGCATAACTAATATTATATATTTATCGGGTTATTATTTTAACCAATGATTAATTTGGAATTAATTAGTTAAAATAGAAACACATAATCCTAAAATAATGAGTGGGAGAAGGTTGGCATGTCAATGTAACCCATGGTCTCCATCAGTAGTACAACATTGTGAGGTGCAGTAAGGGCCTCGAGATGGCTTTGTATTCATCCCCCTAAGAAAGGTTTCGAGCTGTACCAATACCAAGGTTGGACTTCTTAAGAAAATAGGAGGAAGTGATGTAGTTCAATTTTGACCGACCCTAAGGCGACATATTCTAAATCAAGTCATGGAATCTGAAATAATGGCTTACACTCACAAAGTCACAATTAAGCTTTCATGTGGTTAGTTGTGACTTGACCAACAAGCAATACCTTATTGTTAAAAGAGAAAATATGAGATATTTTAAGTTTTAATTAATAAGGATGAGAATGTCTCATAGATAGTCTGAGGTTAATCTGATTGACCCTAAGGCAGCACATTAATCGTTGTGTTGTTTTATTATGATTAGTAAATGTTAAATTCATGGGTTTATTATGTCGCATTTATGCATCACGTTTACGTTTTGAATTCTAGATATTTATCAATTGTATTGAATCTTGTATGTTTTAAATTTTAGTTATCTTTATTATGTCTACCATGGATAACCTTGTTACGGCTTTACTCGCTCTTGAGAAATTAAATGGTGATAATTTTGTAAGTTGTATATCAAATATGAACTTAATGCTGATTTGTGGGAATCATAAGTTCGTTCTTACTGACGAATATCCTAAGGAGCCTTTTGCTAATGCCCCTAAAAGTGTTAGAGACAAATATAATGCTTGGATCATATCAAATAACAAGGTGAAGTGTTACATGCTTGTGAGCATGAATGATGTTTTGAGAACCAAGCATAAAAGCATGGAAACTGCCTATGAGATTATGGAATATCTATAGGTGATGTTTGGACAACAGTCTGATCGAAGTCGTCATGAGGCCACTAGAAGCTATATTATGACAACATAAAAAGCTGGTGTGAACGACTCAAGTATAATGCTAACTTGAGTCCGCTCATCATGGTCACCCCATGTACTTCTGTCTTGTGCATTCTGTTGATCATGGTCAAAACATGTTCTCGCATAGAATTGTAAACTTTTGAGTTACTCAACCTTAAAATGACCAAAGATGGCGAGATAAATTTTGTCGAGCAAAAGCCTTCTTCCACTGTTAAAAATACCAAGAGGAAGAAGATCAATGGTAAAGGCAAAGGTAAGAACAAGAAAGGAAAGAAACCCAAGACATCGCCAAAAGCCAAGAAGAATAAGAAAGACAACAAGCCCAAGGAAAAATGTTTCCATTGTGGGGTTGCAGATCATTGGAAGAGAAATTGTAATAAGTATCTCTCTGAGCTGAAAAAGAAAGGTAAATATGATTTACTTGTACTTGAAGCTTGCTTAGTGGAATATGATTTTCCATCCTGATTACTTGCTTCAGGGGCCACTAACCATGTATGTTCTTATTTACATATGCTTGATTCATCAAGAGAGTTGGCTGATGGCGAGGTCATTTTGAGAGTTGGCTGTAATGCGCTCGTGTCAGCTAAAACATTAGGGACAGTCCATTTACTTTTTGGATATAATTATTTAGTTTTGAACGATGCTTATTATATTCTTGGATTTTTGAGAAATTTGATTTCTCTTTCATTTTTGCAAGAACAATTATTCGATGTTTCTTTTATTAATAAAAAGTTTATTTTTTTAAGAATGAATTCGATATTTCTCATGCAAAAGTTATAAACAGACTGTACATGCTTAAATTGACTGAACATGCGTTAAATAATTCTGAATTATTTAAAGTAACAAAACTTAAAAGTAACGAACGACAAAGAGTTTCTCATGATGGTGATAACACATACCTTTGACATTTTAGGTGAAACCAAACCTTAATTGATATGCTTAGATCATTGTTAAGCTACTCATCATTGTTAAGCTACTCATCATTGTCACTCAGTTGTAGACAACATGAACAATGCAGAGAATGACGAGGATGATAGCTCATCATTATCTAGGGAAGTCCTGTCTACTTACTCCCTTTACATAATTTTTTTCATTGAGGACAATGAAAGTTTTTAGTTTGGGAGTCGTGACTTTGATTAAAATTTCATTTTTTGGCGTTCTGTTGTGTACAACACTAACACCTATGATGAAATTGGTTTTGAATTATTGATAGCTTTGGAAAAAAAATGATGAATTTGTGTATCGGTGTGTTTAAACCAATTATTGATTTACATTTCACTAGAGAATCCCGATATATTGAGCACCTACCCTTAAGTGTTTGGTTATCTTTTTGTTTAGAAAATGTTTCTGTAACTTAAGAAATCATTATGCTACAAACTCTAGAACCAATTTTATTGTTGTTCGAGGCAAAATTCTAGGCTACGCTTCATTTAGAACATGATTTAGACCATCTTTGAATTGTTTGAAATTTTCAAGCCAACCTGTGCATAATTGTTTTCTTACTCATCCCTATTGAGCCTAAATAGTCATTTTTATCACTCATGACAATTTCACAATCTTATAAAAAGTTTTTCCTTGTAATTTTTTTTACTCATAGTATTTGGATGTTTTGGGAAAATACTTGGAGCTATGACAATCTGGGTGGATGAGAGGAGTTTTGTTATGAAAGAATTATGAATAAGTTTGATTTCGTATCCTCTTGAACTTGAGTGACTAAGCTTGAAGGGGTGTCTTAAAACCTAATGCCCTAAGACCAACTAGTTTGGGAGCTATTAGCAGGAAACTCGTTAAGGAAAAGAGAAGCTTAAGGAAATCAAATTAAAAAAAAAAAAGAATGGTTGAGCTAGTTGATAATTCAAGAGGTGGAATGATAAGTTTGGGGTGTTATAAGATAAGTTGAGTTAAGCTCCTTGATTCTTAGAGTACATGTGTGACTATGGGTAAATATTGAGCCAGAATAATATGTTTTATCTTACCCTAAACCCTAGCCATACATTACAAGCCTACGAAAGTCCTAACGATCCAAAGTGGTGTGGTTTGCCTACAATAGAGGAAATTGACTTGAAAAATTGGCCTATGGAGTTCTAATCTATTTACAGATTAATGGAACCACTTTTGCAAGGGTTGGTTGCATAAATTCATTTGACATAAAGAATTTGGACGACTTAAGATAACACACATGCACTCTGAATTTTACAAAGTGTAATGTAAGTTGGTGTTTGTGTTAAAATTATTTATGATCACAATTCAGAAATTTTTCTTAGGTTATTGCTATTTTGAAATCTCTGAGGCATGTTTAGTTATTTAAAACTTTTCGTCACTTAATCCGTAGTTTTACTAAATTAGAGTTTATTATTTCTTTATTTGATTTTTTTGTTTTGTTTTGTTCGAGAACTAGCAAAAAGTTAAGTTTGAGGGTATTTGATTAGTCTGTTTCACACTCATATTTTAGCTAATATTAACTTTAATTTTGTTAGTTCTTTTAGAGTTATTTGTTTGATTCATTTTTGTTTTTTTATTGTTGAAGGTAAAATATTCTTGTACATTTGGGTTGATTTTAAAAGACTTGGAAGAAAAAAATATGAAGAAATCGAGAAAAGGATGGACCTGGGCAGAAGGACTATCGTCACGACGTTGGGGACTTTTTCTCCTATTTTATCCTTATCGAACCCTAGTGTATAAATAGACTATTTTAGATCTTTTGGGGACTTTTTGTACGTGAGAGGCAATGGAGAAAGCTTTTTGGAGAGGAAACGAAGACGAATCCAACCACGAGATGGATCTCAACTTCAATGCATCCTCAAATCTAAATTTTTTCTCTTTTCATCTATGTTCATGAATATTATTATGATATCTTCTTATTCTAGTATGTTCTAAATTTCTTATCTAGGGCTACGACGTAGCCAAACCATGATTGTTCATAAATTTTAATTTTCAATTCAATCGATGTTTATTCAGTATTATTCAGTATTATAATCCGTTCTTAATGCTTTTGATCATTTGGCCAGTTATCGCATGATTTTGAATTTAATTCTGAGCCTGAGAATTAGTGATTAAATTTACTCTTTGTTTATTATACCATTAGAATTTCATAAATTAGAGATAATTATGGATCTAGTGTAGCAATTGTAATTTCTTATGCTTCATGAGTTCAATTTATTTAATCTTGATAGAGATGTGATATTAGTATTTTTGATTCATTACTATCGATACTTGAGAAGGATTGATAATTATATTAGAAAAATTTGTTATCAATAATCTGATAAACATTGATTAATTGAGTTTTGGAATTTAGAGCATGCTTGGTTTGGTGAAATCAAAAACCCTAGAGCTTTTAACTAATCATATTTGAATTATTTCTTCTTATCAAGTATTAATTTTTTTAGTTCAATTTTTTTCATTCAAAAATCCCAACTTTTCGTAATTCTTAATTAAAATTAAGGTATAATTATTTTTAATATTTTAATATCAATCAATCATGTGGACGATACTCTATTTTCATAGAAATTTCATCACTTGACGGCGATAGTGTACACTTGCAGTCTAGAAAAATCATAACACATAACAACTTACATTTTGAATGTAATGCCATCTAAGTCGTAATCAAGACGCCTTTAGAGTTATGGAATGGCTGCAAACCTAGTTTGCGTCATTTTCGTATATAAGGGTGTCTAACTCACGTTCTTAGACCTAAGATCAGAAAGTTAGACTCAAGGTCTGAAGTATGTATATTCGTTGGCTATGCTCTAGACACTAGAGGTGGGTACTTTTATAGTCACAAGAATCAAAATGTGTTTGTATCGATAAATGACACTTTCCTTGAACACGACTATATGAAAAACTACAAACCTCATAAAAAATTAGTTCTCGAGGAATTAGCGACTGATGAGATCAGACCACCTTCAATTTCTATTGATAAACGACAAAATAGAGAAACCATAGTTCCTGTAAAGGAAACCCCGGTGAAACATCGTAGTGGGAAGGTTGTGAGACAACTAGTATACTATGAACTAGAAGCACATGTCCTAGTGTTAGACACTGATAATGATGATCCATTATCTTATGAAAAAGTAATGGATGATCCTAAAAATGACAAGATTCCATAACCCAGGAAATCAAATCCATGTATTCTAATTTCGTCTTGAAACTTATAGATCCACCTGAATATGTCAGGCCCGTTGGAGTAAATGGATCTTTAAGAAGAAAAGAGGTGCATATGGGAAAGTACAGACTTTCAATACACGGTTAGTGGTCAAGGGCTATAAACAAAGGGAGATAGTCAATTATGAAGATACATTCTCCCATGTAGCCATGCTCAAATCCATTTGTATCCTTTTGTCCATAGTCGATAGTTTTGACTATGAGATATGGTAAATGTTCATCAAGATAGTTTTTCTGAATGACTCTCTTGAAGAAATCATCTATATGATGCAACTAGAAGGGTTTGTACAAAAGGGGCAAGATCAGAAAGTATGCAAGTTGCTTAAATCCATTTATGGATTAAAGCAAACATCTAGATCATGGAATCTTACCTTTGATGATATTATAATGTCTTATTATGGTTTCAAGCAAAATGTTGATGAAGCCTGTGTTTATAAATACATCAAAGATAAGATAGTGGTTTTCTTAGTTATTTATGTTGATGATATTATACTCATTGAGAATGATGTAGAAATTATGTCAAAAGTAAAGAAGTGGTTAGTTGAGAAATTGTAAATGAAAGATCTGGGAGAAACAAGCTATGTTTTGGGCATCCAAATTGTAACGGATAGAAAGAACAAGCTCTTGGCATCTTATATTGATAATGTGCTAGAGAGATTCTCTATGGAGAATACCAAGAAAGATCAACTATCGACCAGACATGAATTATCATCTTCAAGGAACAATGTCCTAAGTCACCTCAAGAGGAATAAGATATGAGAAAGGCTCCCTATGCTTCAGCAGTTGGAAGTCTCATATATGTTAAGTTTACAAGACCAGACATATGTTATGCAGTGAAAATTATCAGTCGTTAACAATCGAATCCAGGTTTGGAACACTGGATTGCAGTAAAGCACATTCTCAAGTGTCTAAGGAGAACGAGAAATTATATGCTTGTTTGTTCAGTTAGAGACCTGAATTGCACTGGATATACTGATTATGAATCAGATAAGGATAGTCAATCGCCGACGTCCAGGTCATACACAAAAGTGATCTAACTATTATGAAGATAACGTTGTATCAGAATATGGCTCTGACTGTTATGGAGATAACATTGGATCACAACCTGGCTGACCCATTTACCAAGACACTTCTTGCGAAGATGTTTGAGGGTCATGTGCAAAACATGTGGTTGAGAGAAATGCCATATTTGTTTTAGGGTAATTGGGAGATTGTTGGGGGTTATGCACTCAAAGCATGTGTATTGACATTTTGATATGAAATTTAATGAACATTACATTTTTCTTATAATTGTTCTTTTAAATTATTGTTGAATAATTTATATACATATTTGAAAATTTCATATTCATTAATGAGATTATGATCTTGTATTAGTACGAGAGGGTTGAGATAATAATTAATGAATAAAATTATCAGCAACATATTAAAGTATGGAATCTTTAATGAATTGTTGCCAATGCTTAGTTGTGATCTAAAACTAGATCATCTTAGAATATGTACTTTATATAACGAGATTATATATGTCTGGAACGATGTGAATTAATATCTGTATCAACATGCCGTTTATCATAAAGATTTAATACACATCAATTCGATGATCATCTGTAGATCAGTCTAAATCTTGAGTAGTCATGAACTCCTATACATGTCTATTAGATATTTTGATTCACTTGTAAATGTTTGTTTGTAAAACATGCTAGTGATTTTTGTTTTGGAGATTCAGTGATATGGGCGGCAGAGAACATGATTTTAAAGGATTCGGAATCTAAACTTTCTTAACGGATCATATATTGGTTCTCTTAAGTGTGTTAATTTTGGAACTGAATGGTTAGTGAGCTCAAATTTATAATAAGATTATAAATTAATCATTCACTGGTGGATTAATGGTACTTAAAGATCAAGAGTTAATTAGAAAAGTAACATGATAATTTTGACCAGTTTTAATTTACGAACCAATAATTGGAGAACTTAAATGAAAAGATTATATCAGCGGATTACATGAGAATACTTTATAAATACATTCTATAATCACTAAGAGTTCAATTCCATATTATAGTGGAGTAATAATATAATTAATAAATAAAATTATTTAACTAAAGAGTTTAATTAATAATTTGATTTATTGAAGCATAGAATTATCGGTCTATGGTCCCCAAGTCACCTCTGTACAGCGTAGTTTAGGATGTGCATATTTCAGAACATGAGAAAAGAACTAACTTACAAATGAATTTTTATTCTGGGGCATGTATATAATTATGAGATAATTATGTGTGATTAATTAATTAAATTATTTATATATATAAATATTTTTTTGGGAAATTATATGTATAAATAATTATCGATTATTTTTCTAATTATCGATAGGTGAGACAAAATATCTAATTTGTGAAATTAGATAATTAAATTATTATTAAATAATAATTTGGATATACTAAATCTGTTATTTATGAAATAACAGATAATTTAGTTGATAGAGATAATCAGACATGTTAATTTTGAATTAACTCATATCTAAATATTTATCTGATTAAAAAATATATTTAATTTACAGTTAATCAATGATTGGGAATCATAGATCACTATGGACTGGTGTAGTGCCACGTGGTAGTACAACAATAGGCGTGTAAGGCTATAGTGCCGCACGACACTGTGTTGCTTAACACCAATTGTAGTGTCGTGTGGCACTGCCGTTGTGCACCATTTTTCAGCGGGTTCCACTGCATTGGGCAATTTGAAATTAAATATTAATTTTTAATTTTTAATTATCCCTAAATATCTTCTCCGCCATTATCTGAAAAATATATAGATATTATCCTAATGGCATCAATCAGTTGAAATAGTTCATCAGTTCATCAATCAGAGAATTGAGTTGAGAACACAAGTAGTTACAGTGATTTTTCTCTACAATTAAAAGTTAATCAAATCTCTAAAAGAATGATCATCACGTTCTTTTAGAGAATCGTCTTACTAAAATCCTCAGTAAATCTTTAGATATCATGTGTTGAGTACATCTGGAGACAAAAAAGTGTCTTGTAATATTCTATGTGCCCACACACGTCCTGGTGCGTTGATGATTGACTTGGAAGATCTTGGTGTGGATCTGGGAGTCTATTGATCGTTAGAACGGTTTCATGGGATGGAGGATCGATCGGTTTTGCATGGACGCTTGATATAGACTACAAGAGGTAAATGATTTAACCTTCTATGTTGTAGATTTAATGTATAAATATATAATGGATCCTGACTGATTGAAAAAAGTTTTTAATAAAAAGTTTTTATTTGAGTATCGTTGCGTTGTGCAAGTTTTATTTTATTAAAAGATTCGATCTTTTTTAAAAGTTTAATTTGTAAATGATCACGCGTCACACGCTTCCGCCGCGCACACGCCGTGACGACCAACAATCTCAGCTATAGATATGATCAACATAATCGTCCACCTCATTCTTATTCTCCATAATACATAATCTGATATGACTACAAGGTATGCTTGTAAGTTCCCAGCTCATACAACCACATTTCATATTTATCATATAGTCTATCTCCTCCCTGTATGCAGTGCAGCTCATTGCATCTTCCTTAGCACCCCACATGTTCTCTTCCTCATACAGTTCATCTCCTCCTCCGTATGAAATGCAGCTCATTGCATCTTTCTTAGCATCATTTATCTTCTTTTGAATCCTAGGACAAATGAACACATTCAATTTTCTCATTCCATCCCTTTTTATTTGAAACCTCTTCATAAGAATTCTTCTTTTCATCTCCATCATTGTTAGGATGGGCTTGTCCCTTGCTTCTAATATCATCTTGTTGAAAGCCTTAGCCATGCTATTACATAACATGTCACTTTTGACTCCATAATCAAATGCATGTTTACACCAACTATCAGACAGCCACGTGTACGCTTTGACATTCAACTCCTTAATTCTCTCCATATATGTGTCAAAGTTTAGAATAATAATTGCCCTGACATCACTCCATAAAAGGTCATTGAGCGCCTTCCCTTTGAAGAGTTTAGCATGATTGGCATATAAGGCCTAGCACAATGCTTATGATTGGCTCTAGGCATTAATGCAATTACAGTTTCACATAAACCCTACAAACAAATTAAAAAGGAATATAAGTATCCACATAAATGTCTAAATAACTTGTAAAAAAGAATAGAAACATTAATACCTTTTGTTCGTTTAACATTATAGTCCAACCACGTTCCTCCCATATGCCTATGTCATTAAGTAGATTCATTAAAAACTAAGTCCATCTCTTCTTATTTTCTGACTCCACGACAGCATAAGCAATTGGGAAGATATTATCGTTTACGTCTTTCCCAGTCGTAGTAAGCAAGTGACCCTTAAAATTATACTTCAAATGACAACCATCTATGGATATTATCGGTTTACATCCATCAAGAAATCTCTTCCAACACGCGTCCAACTAAACATACATACTTTGAAACAACAAGTTCTCTCCTTTCACCTCAATGGTACTTCTCGGATTCCATTTTTTTATTGCTTCACAATAATCCCACACTTTTTTGTATTGATCCACTACACACTCTTGAATCTTATCCAATGCTTTTCATTTCACCCTATAGCATTTATCGAAGGACACAATGACTCTATGATTATCCCTTAACAAATCTTTCAACACTGATAAATCCATGTTAGATGAGTCAGGAATCAACTTAAAGTACATATTCGCTATCCAAGTTGATGTGGCATTTCTATTATTCCTTGCTTTAGCATAATTGGTATGTTGATGGATGGAAGTCTTAATTTGAAATGATTTTTCCCTCTGAGTAAGTGATGCATGTATTATCCATCCACAATTCTTCCCTTTGCATAGTGCAGTGAACCTAGTTCTATCATTTTTTCCATAGTAATCAAAATTGTATTGAAGGGCATACTCTCTTATTACGATTTTTTAGAGTGCAAGTGTACACTATCATTGTCAAATAATAAAATTTCTATGAAAATATTAAAATTGACTATACCTTGATTTTAATTGAGAATGACAAAAGGTTGGGATTTTTTTAATGAAAGTTCAAACTAAAAAGACTAAAACTTGATAAAGAGAAATAATTCAAATTTGAATAGTTGAAAGCTCTAGGGTTTTTGATTTCACCAAATCAAACATGTTCTAAATTCTAAATCTTAATCAATCAATATTTATCAAATTATTGACAACGAATTTCTCTAATGTAATTATAAATATTTCTCAAGCATCAATAGCAATGAATCAAAAATACTAATCCCACATCTCTGTCTTATAATTGTCACACTAGATCCATAACTATCTCTAACTTATGAAATTCTAATGGTGTTATAAACAAGGAGCAAATTTAATCAACACTTCTCAGTCTCTGAATTAAATCCAAAATCATGCAATAGTTGGCCAAACAATCACAAGCATTAAGAGCGGATTATAACACTCAATAATACTGAATAAACATCGATTGAATTGAAAATCGAAATATATGAAAAATCATGGTTTGGTTGCATCGTAGTCCTAGATAAGAAAATTAGAACATAGTAGAACAATAAAACATCCTAATAATATTCATGGACATAGAGGAAAAGAAAAGAAACACTAGATCCGTCTCCTGGTTTGATCCGTCTTCGTTTCCTCTCCAAAAAGCTCTCTTCTGTGCCTCCCACATCCAATGAGATCTCCCAAAAAATCCTTAATTTTTTTATACACTAGGATATGATAAGGATAAGATTGAAGTAAAAAAAATCACAAAAATGCTAGAATCTAGCCAGTGTCGCGACGTTGGCCAATCTGTATGTGCGCCAGCGTCACGATGCTGGCTTACTGTAACACACAGCGTCGCGACGCTGGCTCTCTGCACATGTCCATCCTTTTCACGTTTTATCTACATTTTGCCTTCCAACTCTTTCAAAAATCAACCCAAATGCATTTGAATATCATTTCTACAACAATAAAAATAAAACAAATATAAATCAAACAATAAAACATAAAGAACCATCTCTCAATCGGCCACTATCATACTCTGGTTCAAATACACTAGGCTCATCAATCACTTTTTCTTTGCTCCTTTTGTCATTATTTTGACTCTTACTACCGAACCATTTGTTCAAGTCATCTTCATTTATGTGAAATTGATTTGAATTGACAAACAAGGCTTTTTTGTCCTCTACCCAATCCTCAGGCTTATTAAAATCCTTCAACACTTCACTAGACCTACTATCATTATCATCATCTTCCTCAATAACAAATTCATTTAATTTAGTCTGTGGGGATGCAGGTGCAAGTGCAGGTGGAGATGCAACACTAGGTGCAGGTAGAATACATTCTCAATAAACTTATTCAATGAATATGACACATAAACTTGCAGAAAATCATGACCAAATAATTCAAGTTAAGAGAACATTTCATTTATATCAGCATCAGAACACATAGGTTTTAACATGCTTAAGTCTTCATGCGGGTACTTATAATTATATCCCGATATATTACCATATCTTATTTCTTCCACTGTACCCTTAATTCTAGATATGTTATAAATCAAGATCAATATTACGAAACTTACAGAGCTCACCACAATAAATCTCTACTGTTATATCCATCATTTCCACAATATTTGCTATTCTTTTCACTTGCAATGACCTAACATAGGAGTTAGGGATAAACAATACCAGAACAAAGCATAGAAAATAACAAAATAACTTTATAGAAGAGAACAAAACAAAACAAAATAACTTTACAGAACAAAATAACTTTACAGAACAAAATAACTTTACAGAATAAAATAATTTTACAGAACAAACAAAGCCAAACATTAAAACAAAAACTAAACAATACATAAACAAATACAGAACAAAACAAAATTGTGCATAAACAAATACAAAACAAAACAAAATCGTGCATAAACAATACATAATCTGAAAATTGAGCCATGAAAACACATAAACAAATACAGAACCTGAAACCCCAGATACATATAACCCCATAAACCAACGAGAACAGAACCCCATTAAAAATTATAGTATGAAATAAAGAAACCCAAAAGATCGAGCCAACAGAAACCCAGAAGATCGAGCCAACAGAAACACAGAAGATCGAGCCAACAGAAACCCGAAAGATCGAGCCAACAGAAACCCGAAAGATCGAGCCATATATACCAATTTTCGATGAACATAGTGCATAAAACTAACAAACCTAGAAGACCGAGCCATGAAAATTCAAAATTTGGAAGAAAAAAAATGAATGATCGAAATAGAGTACATACCCGAAAGAATAATCAAGAAATTATGGAGATTTCGACCTCTTTGACCCTCAGATCTGGCAAAAAAAATCAAACCCTAGCCCTCCATTCACTCTCTATCGCAATGAATCCTTTCCCCCTCCCTTGCAATTTTACGATTTCTGGGAGAAACAGTAAAAGTAAAAAAGTAAGAAAAAAATTCACTTCACTTAACTTCTGTTAACGGATGCACGCACGTAACTTTTAAGGTTATTTTTTACGAAAATTCTAACGGGGTATATTTTACAGTTTCGTCAAAATAAATTGGTATAAAATATGAAAAAAGTGTAGAACTATATTTTACATTTTGATCAAAGTAAATGAATATATTTTATATTTTAATCAATTATTAACTTACGAATAATTATTGCACATCACTTTATTATTAAATTTTTATATAATTTTTGTCGTTGTGGAAGTACTCATTACAAAAAAGGTTTCGTCTTATCATGTTGTTCATAAAATGTATTACAATGAGTATGATACTTCAACTATACTGGTTCTGGTATAGCATCGGGCTTATTTTTGCTTGCATATTTACTTCCAACGAATTGCATGTAACATAAATGAATGAGTAAATAGTATAAGTGAATTCATATTAGGTGTAAATGACTAAAACAAACAAAATAAACTTACGCATTCTTTCATAATTTAATTTCTCAATTTCTCTTGATTTTGTTGATAATAAGCGAAGATGCTTGTAAAATAATAACAATATTAATAATTATAAGAGAGAGTTTATCATTAAAATATTTACAATAGCAATTTCACATTTGCATCTGCATGTATAAATACAAATTTAAGTGAGATTGGGGATTCGCTCTAACTTACAACCTCTTGATATAGTTGTGGGGTTAAATCAACCGTGTTAATTCATATCGTCTAAATTTTTTACCCAATAAAGAAGAACACATTATTTGTAATGCTGCAATCTTTTATTCAAAATTTCTTGTAATTAATTTTCAGAAAAATATTTTGTAGAACCACTATATTCAATATCATTATGTTTTATCAGTAAAAGGTATGTATATTGCTAAAAAATTGGTCTCTCTATGTGAGGATCAAATTAGTGGATCTATTGTTTCGAATCAGTACAAAAAATAACTAAAATTTTACCCACGAGATCAAGAATTCATTCAAAAGTTTTTTATTCCTATCATGTTAAATGGACCACAAAATGCAAAGAGTGATGATTCTCCATTTTTTATTGCAGCATCATATTAACTCTATCTTAGTAATGGTATTTTAAAGTGAGAAGTCAGTGTATTTTTTAAATTATCTACCAATATTTTTTGCAAGTTTATTTATTTTTCGGCTTTTCTATTACTTCATCCTTTTATTTAAGAGTGTTCAAACGTGTCTCGAACTGAACCGAAAATGACTAGTTCGGTCGGTTCGTTATATGTATTCGGTTCAGTTTGGTTCAGGAAAATTACCGAACTGAAATTTTGGTTCGGTTTGGATTTTTTGTGGTTTCCAAACCGAACCGAAACTTTGATTTTATAATTTTTTTTATTTTTTATATATAATTTCATATAAAATCGAACCGAAACTTTGATTTTTATCATTATTTTTTCAATAATATCATTTAAAAATTAAAATTTTAATTTAATAATACTGAACCAAACTGAAACTCACGGTTCGATTCGGCTCAGTTCTTTTGATATGATCAGTTTGGTTCGGTTTCATTGCTGAACCAAACCATGAACACCCCTACTTTCGTTTAAATTGTTTTACTTTGTTTCGTGAAGGCTTCAAATTAATTTCAAGGTAATTTTATGTTCAAGATTTTATTTTGTTTCGCAATTTATTTATTTATTTATTTTCGGTTGTTTGCATTTTTTGTTGTAAATATCTTGTTTATGCGGGTTTTACATTTTTGCAGCTTCTTGTTAACAATAATATTACTTTAGGTTAATAAGGATTCTGCATTTAAAAGAATTTGTGTTACTATTTTTTTATGATTTTCAAATGGTTAAGACAAATCTGGAAATGTTGAATAAAAATTTAATAGAACTCGAATCATGTTAATACTTATTCTTAGACCAATGGTCTTAATAACTCGTGTTAATGGAAAAGAACAGTCCAGTACATCTTATGTTAATAACTCTTCTAATTTTTAGGAAGAAAACATAACAATCGTGCTAAAATAATAACAATCGACAAGAACGAAAGTGAAAAAAAATGTCGATTAAAATAATATTTATCTTTAATAAAAAATAAAAAAAATATTGAAAAACAAATATGAGAAGGAAAAGTTGACTAAATTTTAGAATTAATATTAAAACATTAAATGTTTAAAAATATATTAAAAAAATGCTTCAAAAAAATTTAGAAAGATACAATCATCATAACTTTCATATTTTCTCATAGATTTGCTAGATATTTAAAAAATAAATAGGTTTTAAGAAGAAAAATAATTAATAAAAATGTTTCTAACGTGTAAGAGGGTATTGTTTCTTTTCAATTAAATACATGACAATTTTTACTCAGTAAGGGTCATTTTAGACAAATCATTCAAAATTGAATTCACATTTAATAGAAATGTTTATTTTTCTACAACAATTTTGTTGGGTGAGATAATAACTTGTTATTATGAAAGTGACATATCCACATCATTTCTCATATTTTTTTGTCCACGAAGTCTTTTACACAAAAATTCCACCAACAATACATCCTTCATTAAGCCTAGCATAGACCACTCTAAATTTACCGTGAGTTTACAGTATATATGGTATCGCATTCAACGTGATTATGAATATATGATCTTTGTATCAGAGCTCCCACATAACAATGACAGAATAGCTATTGTATTATCACACCTTAATTTCTCATTTCTTGCATGTAAATCATATAATAGTAATGTGCTTTATAATATTATAGGATATCAGGAGTCATAATTTGAATCATAATCTAATAAGAAGTCTTATGATTTCTATATACGACACGTGATAAAAAAATTGATGTATAGGATGATTCACATTTCAATTGATTTCATTTAGTTCATCAATTGAACAAAATGAAAAAAATGTATCGATTAATTAAGAGTATGGAGTCGAACTAAATATATTGAATTGAATTGCTATAAGACAACACTTATGAAATACGATTGAATCTACGATATGAAATATGTTCTGAATTGCTTTGTACAAATTTTCATTAAATTAATTACAAAGCAACCCTTATATTTTGACATTTTTATAAGGGAGAACTATATAAATGACCTATCTGGACTATTTATGTAGCTAAATGATCGGTGCAATATTTTTTTTTACAAAAATGATCGAAGAGAATAAGACAAAATATAATGAAATTATTGATCGGTCTCCGTGAAAAATCGCGGGGACGTGCTTCGTTAATGACATATTTTTTAATTATTTTACTTCTCTCGTGTAGTGCGCAGGAACACGGGTGACACATAAAAAAATAATTATTTTACTTTCTTGTGCAGTGCGCTGTGGCACAGTGCACGCTGTCTTTAGTTATTTTTTTTAATATTTCTTTAGCTTTTTTTATATTTAGTTACTCGCTGATAAATTTTTGTATTTTTGTGAGGTTGGAATCGAATTCATGAGCCTTTTCCTTTAGGATAGAACTGAATCAAACAATGCATTTTTTTTCACAATGCACTCCCTTAGTAACTAAGTAACTAAATTATTGATAGTGTGCAATTAATTTATATACGACATAAATGAACTCACTTAATTTGACTCATTGATTAATTTACACAACATGATGTTTAATTATATGTAAATCATGTATAGATTTTATGTAAGAAGTTAACTTCCTTAATGAGAAAGAAGAAAATTCACTTGCATAAGGTAACCGATTCTTCTCCATCCTTCCATGTCCCAAGACTAACCAGGCACTGGCCAATTCCCATCTTCCTCAAAATTCCAAAGCAGAACCGTAAAAGAGCAATATATCAGCCAATGATTATTAGCTTCCCCTTTCAACTTGTAGAGTGGACATCTGTTAACCAATTGAAAGCCCTTGATATTCAAGTTATCCAAAGTGACATTACTTCCCCATGAAATTGTTCAACCTGGAATGACAAGTCTATAAAATAATTTAATTACCTATAGTAATAAATTACGTACTTTAAGGTTATAAACTGATTACATTGCAAGTAATTCTTTGTTTCACCATAAATCAAATTCTCTAACCAAAAAAGACAAACAAAGCTAACACTCAGTAAAGCACACCAACCTCTTTTACCGTTTATTTTTCAGAATAACGCTAAACACTTCCACAACAACCAAACTCAATAAAGCATCATTTCTATCTTTGATATCGTTTTCAACCTTCACAAATTCACTTCAATTTTGTACAAGAATTGACAACTATACTATGATATATTAGCAAAATTTTGATAGCAAATATAATACCAGAACCACAACTTGACAGCAACCACCGTAACAGAGAAGGAGCACGACAAGGCCAGGGCATGACGAATGTGCACGATTTGACAGACTATCAGAATATACAAGACATAGGTCACCAAGAGAGGACGACTGTCGTTATAGCTCAAGGCGGAGCTTTGTGATCTAACATAGAAGAAGCACGAGCCGGAGAACGATGGAGCTGTGTGATCTAGGGCGTCTGTGGGGAGAGAGATTTTGGTACCCAAATGTAACACCTGAATGATGGAGCCACACGATTTAGGCTTTACGTAGAGAGAGAAAGATAGAGAGTTTACTGTTGTAGTGAGAGAGAGAGACAAAAGGTATGAGCGAGTAAATATAGGAAAATAGACAAAAAAGTAATGTTATAAACAAGCAAACACAGCGCACCAAAAAATCGGCCATACTTACAAACAAAGTTACACGGCCATTCTTTTTAAACGACTCTGTAAAAGTGATGAAATTTTCATTTCCACTTTTTATAATCACATTCTCAAATAAATATTTGTCATGCTTATCAAAACTAGTTTACCATTCTTCACAAGTTTGTCCATAATATATATAAAAGTGGCATGATTAGGAGAATTATTTTTGGACAATTTTGTCCATGTGTTTCTTCACTAATCATATAACACCATTTAAAAATATATGTGTCACACTCTTATTAGTTGGTATCAAATACGATAATTAACCAAATTCTCATCTATATTTACTCTCTCACTAACTTTGACATTTAAAAATTATTATTTCACTAAGGTATGGGTCATCGAATCTATGCATAACTTTGCGGAGATTGATTTATTATTTTCAATTGTGTTATATTTAAATAATAACAACAACAGCAAAAACAACAACAGCAATAAGAAGAATAAGAAGTTTACTTAGTAATAATAATAATATACAAATATATTCTATACGGTTTAAAACTGTCAAAGACAATACAGTTCAAAAAAAGCTGCCTGCCAATGAAAACAATACACATAAATGGCAGATTCAAATAGTCAATTTCAAAAAACAACTAAAATTGAAATGCATAACAATAAGTTTTTCCATACAAAAAACAACTTAAATGTCAATTGTTGCATAAATGTTGTGTCTACTTGTTATTCCTAGAAAAGGAAGCATGAATCGGGTTCTTGAACATTTTCTGATTGTGACCAATTTGACCACAACGACTACACTTCACACTTCGTCTAGTTTCACATATAGACGGAATATGTTTCTTCTTTTGTATCCTAGCTGAAACGTCTCACATTTGGATGTAGTATCTTTAATTGTCCTTTGTCCTGAATAAGTAACATGCTCCAATTTCCTAATGGATGAACGCCTTTATAGGTTGAAGCGTATTCTGTTCAAGAAAAATAATCACTAACATATGAATATGAAATCAAGATATGATTGCAAAAGATAGCACAAGCATGTGCATATGGTATATGATCCAAATTCCACCTCTAACATGAACATGTACGACTAGCCAAGTTCAAAACATACACAATACCACCATGACTAACATGAAATTTATTTATGTCGGATGTACCAACCTGAAAAGCAGTAAAAGAAAGTTACAATCATTATGTTAAATAGAATCATATAATAACTAAGTACATTACACATACTGACATTGTTCGAGCAACTATATACTAGTCCCTTAAATGATCCTCAACCCATGGTGTAAGCTTCATTTTCAAAAAAGATTTCGCCATTCTACGCTTGTTAAACTTGCATAAACATAGTTTATGCACAACATCCAATAACCATATAATAGGAAGTTCACGTGCTTCACCTGAAACATTATTAATACTTTCAAAGATGTTCGAGGTCATCATGTTATATCGCTTACTAGAAATAAGTTCGTGCCCATCTATGAAATCCAATTCCCTCCAAATAAGAATGAATTCGTGGAGATATCTTATCAAAACTCTGCATATGACGCTCAAAGTCAGTCATAAGATAAGCCTTAGAACATGCATAAAATGGGATCAATGCTATTCAACAACTTAAATCTAGTCTTTATATTCTGACATATATTGTACACGCATGCTCCATGATGAGCATCAGGAAAAGCAATACTAATGGCCTTGTAAATACTAGTGTGTCAATCAAACATAATAAGACCAGATGTCCCATATATGTGGAACTGAGGAGGAATCTGTTAAGCATATCTTTTTTTTCCTATCGTTTTACTTCTAGATTTTGGTTTGCTAGCCCTCTTAACCTGGTTTCTTGCAGATTAGAGGGTTCACACTTCTTAGATTTTTGGAAGATCATTGTTGGTAAATTGGAGAAGCATCCAGACTATGATTGGCTCATGCAATGGTTACTTTCGATCTCTAGAGACTATGGAAGTGCATGAATAAAGCTTGTTTCAAAGCTGTTGAATTTAACCCGATGGACGCGATCAAAGTTGTTGATGCACACATGGAGAGGAGCAATTTACCTCTTTTCGGTTTAGATGAGCCATCGTCTAATATACGGCCTCCTAGTTTGGTGGTAGTTCGAGGGTTGGGACTTTATTTAGAAGCGGCTTGAGATGCAGAGAGTGGTATTATAGGGTTTGGTTGGTGTCTCTAGGATCCTGGTGGTAATCTGTTTGCTGCAGGTATGGAAAATAGATCGGGGGTGTCTTGTGTTATCCTTGTTGAGGCCTATGCGTTGGTTTGAGCTATTGAAAACTTTACCCATGCTGATATTGAAGACATTAGTATCTTCTCCAATTCTATGAACTTAATTGACAATATCAAAGCTAGTGATCACACAGCTGGGGATGTTGCTCCTGTAGTGGCCGACATTATTCATCTCATAGGTGATTTCAATCGGGTGGTTTTCTCTCATTGTCCTAGAGAGAATAACTGCTCGGTCGATGCTTATGCTAGGATGGATAAATATGCTTCGAGTGATACTGTTTTGAATGTTACAGATGATATATTTCATTCGATCTTTAATTTCTCGATTGTAATTTGTTTCGTTGTTGAGTGAAATTTCTTATCTTGACAAAAAAAATTGAAGTTCTTTTGTTTTATAAAAAAAGGTTGAAGTTCCTTGCCAAAGTGTCTCACTTTCTACAATTCTGTGCTTACCTAGGCAAGCTACCAGCCAACACAGCTGAATTTAGTAATTGCCATTGTTCTTTTTATTTTCCTTGCTTATAGCCAAACTGTTGCAAACTAATAATTGAATAATTAAATTATATTAATTAGGTTTTTAGATATTTCATGGTTTATAATTAAAAATATTGACACTATAAACTTAAACCAAACGGTTTAGAATTTCCTTCACTAAAAGTATCTAATAATTTATCGCGTTACGTATTCAAGGAATCTTCCAAGGATGGACAAAAGTCATAATAATAATAATACCTTTGGTCTTCCCACTAGTGCATATTTTTTATTTAAAGAAAAATGTGTGTAAGGGTTTAGTGTTGATTGAAAATTTATTGAGAAAAGTAGGTTTTCTATTTACAAATTAAAAATTCAAGAGTTAGATATACTTTTGCCTTTAACACCATCACTTATTAACACTTTAAACTTTCATTGTCTAATTGAGAAAATGAATTGATATCGCACGTACCTCAAATATTTAATAAGGCATGTGGAATATTGATGCAACTCAAAGTTAATGATCCGAAATTATTAGCTTGGAGGGCCAAACGTAATTAATTAAAAATTCCAATTTTCCATTACAGTGGACCCATTAATCATATTTCTCCGGTTTCCAGTGTCTAAACTCTTAACTTTTACATGATAATTCTCCTCTATGAAGCAAAAGTTTTTGTCAAACAAGAAAAAGACAATGAAGAAATTAGGCGCTCTCTCTGTTTTGCTCGACTTTCTCTTGTCTTTCACCCTCTCAGGATCCACAGTTATGCCTGTCCCTGAAGCTCTCATTTCCTTCAACAACAACAACAGCTATTTCCATGTATGGTTTCTCTCTTTCTTCCCTTTGAATTTCTTCCTTTTCCTTTTCTCTGGAATTTATTGATTATATGTTAAATGTTTTTGTCCCACAAAGGAAATAGGGAAATGTTCTTATACAGTTGTTATAACCACAAGCTGTCACTCACCTTCGATCACAGGTGCTCCGATCAATATTGCTTTTGGTGACTATGATGGCAACCAGGTTTGTTTGATCTGTTCTGAACTCTTTTTTATTTTATTTTTCAGAAATAAACACAAATCCAAGAGTATATATTTCTTTGATTATCATAATAATAATAATACAAATTTAATGAATTGTATAAACTTTTAATAAGATGATTGTGAACTATTGACAATATGGATTGACTTGACACAATTAGGCATGTCTCAACTTGAAACTTAAAAAATTAGTTGAGTTCAAGTCATAATTAATACGCTCAATTTCATTTATAATATTGATTGATTTCATACCCCAATACCGTTTATAAATGTTGGGATTTCAGATCTATGGGGGAAGATTAGATGAGAAATCAACAAGTGCATTCAGACAATGCTCTAAAGATACATTTGAGATTTACGGACCTTGTGTTGATAAAATTGAATATGTGGACCTTTATTGGGGTTTGGCAGGAGAAGGACGCAATGGTTGGATTCCAGAGAGAGTAAAAATCTCTGGTCATAGTGATAATACAGGCTATACAACAGCAACCATTACAGTTCAGTTCCAAAGTTTCTCACTGCTAATTTATGGCTCAGATTTACGTTATGTGGGGCTTCTTACCGGCGAAACTGGAATCCAGATAAATGCTTTCGCTAGCCTTGTTGGCTTTGTTTTCCTTTTCTTGTAATTAACTTCTGTTTTCCTTTTCTTGTAATGCTAAAACTCATTGGTCTCCGAAATTTCTTTTTTAACTTTAAATAATCATCTATAATCTGTACATAATATATTAAAAATGGTGAGAGAGAATCATTTTTTGATAATTTTGTTCATCTATAAATCTAATTTTTTCTTAAATAATCATCAAGATATTAACTCAATAATAAATTTTAAGTATTTATTTCTCATAAAATATCCACAAAACTATTAATTAATTAAATGTTCTCATTAAGTTGCCTAAATTATCTTTACATTATTTTTATTATATATATTTAGACTGAAAAAAAGTTAATTTTAATAACCTAATTGAATACTTAATATTTTGATTTGAAGAGTTAGATTAACTTTGAAAAAGATTGGTGTGTCACTAATAGTGAGTTGTGAAAATGAGTAGTTAAAATGACTAAATGAGTTCAATAAATACAAATAATATAATATAGGTTAAGAATTGCATCTATCTATGAGATATATCTTCAATAATCATACAGTTAAAGTCACATGAGAAAATAAATACATTTTATGGATGTTTTTATCAAAGCTATTTACTATTCTAATGCTACCATTTATTATTTGATACGCTCAAATGCGATTGATTGACAAGTATATTTATACATATATTTAACCGATTCACTTAATAAAATTAAATAAAAATATTTTAATTATTCTTCTAAATATATTAATTATCAATTTTGATAGACTAATAATTAATTAAGACACTTTTTAAATTTATTGTGTTTATTAATTTGTTAACTTTGGTTGCTTCTCTCATTCGCTTCATTTTTGTTTGTTACAAAAGAAATAGTTTATATTTGTTCTCATTTGGATGTACTTTAACACGATGAAAACAACCAATCGAATTGTGCACTACTACAAATCTGGTTTTTCACGACGGGCGTCAAAAAACAAACACGACGGGGCTGATTTTCTACGATGGTGGTTAAAACCCCCGCCGTATTTAATATGGAGAGGGAGTATTAAGATGCAAAAAAGATAAACAGTAAGAACTGTATTAACAAACAGTAATTACAAAAATAGTATTGTCGTGTAAGATTAAAAACTTACACAAACAGAGTTTATTGACAAATAATCAGTAAAAACTGTATTAACAAATATAAATTAGTGAGCGGGAGCACTACTTTATTATTGTCAATAAACTCTGTTTGTGTAAGTTTTTAATTTTATACCACAATACTATTTTTGTAATTTAAACTTGCATCTTAGTACAGTAATTTCTGCGTAATTTAAACTGTTCATCGTCGTATTTAATATGATTTAAAATGATGGGGTGTCGAAACCCCATCATTTAAATGATGACCTTCTTTGAATTAAATGATGGGGGATAATTACCCCGTCTTATTTTATAGTAAAACGAATTAAAACGGCGGGGCCTCAACTCCCTGCCGTATTTGGCAAACAAAACAAGTGTGTACTTTACTTTCACTCTCGCTCTCTTCCCATTTCATTCCCTCTCTCGTCCCGCATATGTGCCCTAACCTCTTCTTCATCTCCAGCCTCATGTTCGCTGCCTCGCTGTGATTGACTGCTGGCTCTCACCTCAAAGGTTCTCTCTCTCTCTCTCTCTCTCTCTCTCTCTGAGTTTCAATTTGGTGTTAAGGCTCGTGCATCAGTACTGAAAACCACAATAGGTGCTTGAGTTGCCAATGATGCTAAGGAGATCGTTCAAGAATGAGTCTCTAAATCCATCTGCTTCATCACGAGCGGTAGGCAGGTTATTCAATTTTTCATTGGTCTTTTTTATTTATTGATTCTGAGCATTGAACAAAGCTTGTGTTGTGATTTTAACAAACCCCAATAACACATATTATTATTATCGTAGTCTATCAAATCAACTTAATTCACAGAAAATAATATATCGAACGGATTAATAAATCAATCATAGAAAAGTAGAAAAATAGGACACCAAATTTAATGTAGAAAACTCTTCAGTGTGAAGGGAAAAATCATGGGCAAACTTTGAATCAGATCTCTACTATAAAAATAATGGGGCTACTACAAGTTCTTCTCTAGATAAAACTAAAAGATTACACCAAATAAATAACGTGATATACGTCACTAATAATGATGGATTACATCAAAGTATATCTCGCTAAAATAAAAAGAATCAAAATCACAACGGTTGAGATAATGGAGAAATTAACATTGAAGATTATTGCGATAAACTCACGAAGACACTTTCGGATTACTGAGATGATGAGAATAAAAAATTATCTTAACCACATAATAAATTTTTCTCTAGTTTTCTCCAAATTTTCTTACTCTCATCTCACCTCTTTCTCTCTATTTTTGCATATGAAAACACGAGTGGGTCGAAGAGAATTCACCCTTGAATGCTTAAGGCGGCATCATAAAAGATTGAGACTTTAATCTCAATTTGAAGGTGAAATAATCTCTTTTCATAATTGGGTTTTAATTGTGTGTTTTACACACAATAATACCATACACCTAGCTTCAATCACTAGCATTCGGCCTGGTCAAATCCAACAGCCCAATAATTTGGCTCAATACTTCCTTGGGCCAAATAATAAGGAAGTGAATACTCCTCCAATAGGAGGGACAACCCAACAAACCCCTCCTCCTAGGAGGTGGGCATCTTGCCCGTCACCTTTCGGCATATCTCATGCTTCTCTTTGGGTAAGATTTTTCCCATCATGTCTGACTCATTATCATCCGTATGAGCTTTATGAATCTCTAATGACTTATTATTTAACTTATCATGTATCCAATGATACCTCACATCAATGTGTTTCGATCTCAAATGAAATGTCAAATTCTTGCTAAGATAAATATCATCCTGACTGCACAGTACAGTACGAAATTCTACTTCTTGAACCCCAACTCTTGCAAAAACATCTTCATCAAGAGCATTTCTTTGCAAGATTCAGTAATTGCTATAAACTCAGCGGTAGTTGATAAGGCAACACATTTCGATAATTCAGATTGCCACGATACTGCTCCCTCTGTGAAAGTACTCAAATATCGTGATGTCGACTTTCTAGAGTCAAGGTCACCGGCCATATCTACATCTGTAAACCCCTCAGGTATAGGTTTCTCGTTACCAAATGATAAACATAGCCTCAAAGTACTTTTGAGATATCTCAGAATCCATTTCACTGCTTCCAAGTGTTCTCTGTCAGGATTTGACAAAATATGTTGACAACTCTATCTGCGTGAGCTATGTCTGGCCTCGTACATACCATGGCATACATCAAATTACCAACTACTGATGAATATCGGATTCTATCCATATCTTCCTTCTCTGTGTCGGTAGAAGGGCTTTGCTTGGAACTCAGCTTAAATGACTGCCGAAAGGTGTGCCAACTAGTTTTGCTTTGTCCATGCGAAACTTTTCAAGCACCTTTTCAATATATCGTTCTTGTGATAACCAAAAATTCTTTGCTCATCTATCACGAGTAATCCTCATGCCAAGAATTTTCTTTGCATGCCCTAGATCTTTCATTGTAAATGATTCACTCAATTCTCTCTTCAACTGTTGGATTTTACTGTTATATGCACCAACGATAAGCATATCATCTACATAGAGTAAGATAATGATAAAGTTACCATCTGAAAATTTCTTGACAACCACATAGTGATCTGAAGTCATCTTCTTGTACCCATGCTCCCCAATAAAGGAGTCAAACTTCTTACACCATTGTCTTGGAACTTGCTTTAACCCGTATAAACTTTTATTCAATTTATAGACAAAGTCTTCTTTCCCTTTGACCTTAAAACCCTATAGTTGCTCCATATATATCTCATCTTCTAAGTCACCATGGAGGAAAATGGTTTTGACGTCAAGCTGTTCAATCTCCAGATCCATGTTGGCGGTTAAACCCAAAACAATACAAATGGATGACATTTTCACTACATGCGAGAAAATCTCCAAAATCTACACCCTTTTTTTCTGAATGAAACCTTTCACAACCAATATTACCTTGTACCTTGGATGTGAGCTATTTCCTTCAGTGTTCAATTTGTACACCTATTTGTTATTCAATGCTCTTTTGCCTTTAGGCAACTTCACCAGCTCATAAGTGTGATTATCATGCAATGATTTCATCTCATCTGGCATTGCTTGCAACCACTTCTCTTTCTGAGCATCATTCACAACTTCAGCATAAGTTTATGGATCACCCCCGTCACTAAGTAATAAGTATTCATCTGGAGAGTACCTGGTAGACGGTTGTCGTTCTCTATTGGATCTCCGTACCTGAGCAGTCTCATCAGTTGCTGGCTTTATTTCTGATTGATCATCATGTGATGTTGGCTCGTCCATATTTCCATCATCAGCACGATCACCATAAGTACATATACCATCACCATCCTCTATAGATGTAGGAACTAAATCTAAGTCAATCAAATCATTAGAACTGGACTTAGGCTTCTCAACTGTTTCAAAGTTTTTAATACTCTGATCTTCGAGGAATATAACATCTCAGCTTCTGACTATTTTTTGATAAACGGGATCCGATAAATGATAGCCAAACTCATCAAGCCTATAACTACTTTGTCTTGCTATCAAGTTTCAATCTTTCATCCTTCAGAATGTGCATAAAGGCTTTGCAACCGAACATTCTCAGGTGGTCGTAGGAAACATCTTTTCTTGTCCATACCTTTTGTGCACATCACAATCTAACGATGTTGATGGAGAAAGATTAATCAAATAAATCGTTGTAGCTTTACAATTGACAACATACATTTTCCTCTTTCTACAATGGTGCGGTTATACCTCTCTATGACACCATTGAGCTGTGGAGTCTTCAAAACTGTCATTTGATGATAAATATTGTAGCTTTTGCAATACTCATGAAAAGGACCCCCCTGTGTTCACCATCGTTATCTGTCTGGATAAACTTTAGCAATCTTCATGTCTCTCTTTCAAGTCGGGCATGGAACTCTTTAAAGACACTAAACACATGGTCTTTAGATTTCAAAATATAAATCCACACTTTCCTAGAGTGATCATCTATAAACGTAACAAAATATGAAGCATCCCAAGGGATTTAGTATTCATGGGACCACACACATCAAAATGCACCAGATCCAGAACATTATAACTTCTATTAAAAGTTCTTTTGAATGACACCCTATATTGTTTACCAGCTAAATAATTTGCACAAGTCTTACTGACGTACCTTTTATATTTGAGAGAAGTCATTTCTTGGCTAAGATCTCAAACACTTTCTAACTCATGTATCCAAGTTGCTTGTGCCACAATTCACCTGCGGGATCACCCTCCACGGCATTCACCGAGCCACTGCTAAGCTTTCTAGGTGTCACATAAAGTGTAGGATTTTTCATTCATTTTGCCATTATCAGCAAACCTTTGGTGAGCTTCCATTTACCTTCACCAAAATAGTTGTGATATCATTTTCGTCGAGCTGACATGTCGAAATCAAGTTCAGTCAGATGTCTGGCACATGTCTCACATTTCTGAGTAACCCAGTATTTGTCTCTAGGCACACATCTCAAATACCGATAACTTTGAAGGTTCCCTCGTTACCCATCTTCACGATACCAAAGTCACATGCTTTGCACATTGAGAAAAGATCCCTTCTAGATGTAACGTGGATGTCGACAGCACTATCAACTACCGTGTCTAGGCACGTGACATTCACAACATTTCCATTGCAATAATAAATATATCTTGGCTAGTGGAGCTACTATTTTTGATCCGTTGTTTTTCTTTCCTTCTGCTGTTCAGTTTTCGGCAATCACTTCTCTAGTGACCAATCTTCTAGCAATGATAGCACTAAATACCCCGTTTCATGGATTTGCTTCTCGAACGACCCCGATTACTGTACTTATTCCTACTCTGGCTTCTCTCTTGAATTTCTATAACAAAAGCCTCTGAGTGACTGGTAGAAGGACCCAATGTTTTTCTTCTTGTTTCTTCCTTCAACAAATTACTTTTAACTGTACTCATCAACACTTTACCATCAGAAGAGGAATTACTCAATGACACTATCAACACTTCCCAACTGTCTGGCAAGGAACTGAGAAGTAACAAGGCCTGGAGTTCATCATCTAGAGCCGTTTTTGTAACACCCCGATCCCCGAGGGTTAAACATGCTTGAAATTTCACAATTCAAAAAATTTCAATTTAATTAAAACCCTAATTTAAGAAAATCCCCAAATTGAAAACCCTAATTTTGCCATAATTTTAACGTTAAATAGTGGAAGCATAAAATTATTTTAAGAGAATATTAACTCATTAAACTAAGATAAATGATTCATTAAACTGTAATAAAGTGAAGCACGAAAATTCATAAGACATGAAAGTTAAACATGAATATTTATAAATTTTTGAAATAACTGAAGTCAAACTGAAGTCATAATGTTATAATTTAACTTAAAAATCATAATCATGCTTGCTATGACAGTCTCTCACTTCTGCTGCTCACCATCACCTGCAACACAATCATCTACAGGGGGTGAGTATTAAAAATACTCAGTAAGTAAATTAACATACTAATAAGTTTCACATGACATAAATGTAAACATATAACACAGGTAAATTTATTTCAAACGTTCACTAGTCACATAAAATACTAGTAATAACACAGCGATTTCATGGTTAACATATAACTTGAACTTGTACTTATACATGCCGATACTTATACTTGCTTGATCATAATTCGACTAGGAATATCCCTCGATTAACAACCTAACCAAAACTAATTCAAAACTTGAACTTGATCTTGTAACATGAACGTGAACATGACAGATTGAGTGTCCTGAAACTTGATGTCACTTAAGGTTATTTGAACCTTAAGGACGTTAACATGAACTTTGTGACACCCAACCGTATAACTTGATAACATGACATGAACGATCTGGTTACTTGACAACCAAGGGACATGACTAAGTCTACTTCTTGTTTACTTATCACTTTACTTGAATTAATATTCATAATTCACATTATCACATATACGTGGGTAAACATATATCTTGTTCATGATCATAAATGATATAACTATTACATGTATAACTCAAAATATAATCATATATAACATGGTAAATAATTTCATTGTGATATGAAAAATAAATAAAATACTTGATCATAAGATTGAACATAAAAAAATAAAAATAAAATTCACATTATAGATTCTACACTTATAACATATGAACCGAATTATTATGTAAATCCACTTACCTGGATTCGCTACGAATTAAATTCAGCAACTAATAACCTGAAATTCAAGGATCCCAGATCACAACAAATTCATATAATATCTACAATTATTTAATTAACTAAGCGAGGTCGGTAACAGGTGGAAACCACATCGGGTGTAAATTATCAAGCGGTTCAAAGAGTTTCAACAAGGTTTGGGTGGTCTGAACTGGTTCAGTTCTACTATTTTGGGCCGGTTTAGTCTGGTCAGGTTGAACCGGTTTGGTCTGGTATGACTAAACTGGCTCGATCTGGTCTGAATGAACTGGTCTGGTTCAAGAGAAAGGGAGGAACAGAAAGAAGGAGATGAAGAAGAGGGAGAGAGGGAGAGAGAGAGAGAGAGAGAGAGAGAGAGAGAGACAACAGAGAGAGGGAAAAGATGAAGGAGAGAGAGACTGAGAGAAGCAGAAACAAATGGGAAAAGGGTGACAAAGGAGAGAGGGGGGAGAGAGAGAGATAACAGAGAGGGGGAAGAAGAAGGAGAGAGAGACAAAAAGAAGTAGAAATAGAGGGGAAGAGGGAGATGAAGGGGAGAGAGAGACCGAGAGAAGAAGAAACATAGGGGAAGATGGAGACAAAGGAGAGAGAAAGACGCAACAGAGAGGGGGGAAAAGAATAAGGAGAGAGAGAGAGATCGAGAGAAGCAGAAATAGAGGGGAAGAGGGAGACGAAGGAGAAAGAGAGAGACGCAACAGATGGGGGGAGGGAGATAAATGGGTCCGGTCAAAGCCAACTGAATCAAAAGACCAAGTTACATTCTGGACAGAATCGACAGAGAATGAAGGAAATCAAGCTTACCAATGATGAAGGCAGCGACGATGACGATGAAGCAGCGATCCAAAAAAAATTACGATTGAAGGCTGCCCAAATGAAAGAAAATAGAAGGAAAAAAAGGAAAATATGGATGAGTTTAGCGAGAGGGCAAAGAAACCGAGAGAAACAAGGGAGAAATGATGAGAACGAGAGAAATAAAATAAAATGCCTTACCGTAATTGATGGACGACGACGACGCAAGAATAATTGAACAAAACAGAGATGATCAAGAATGTAAACTGCTGAAGAGAGCAAAATTCAGATTTATGCATCAAAGTATTAATTAAAATCTAAGTTGAATAGAGAGAGAAAATAGGAAAGAAAAATAGAAAAGAAAGGCAAGAAGGAAAAATTGAATACTTACTTAAATTAGAAAAAAGAAGAAGATGAAGATGAAAGAATGAGAATCAATAGAGTTTTTGCCTGAGGGAGAGGACTGCCAGAGAGATAAAACAAAGAGAGAATGGCAGTTAAAGGGAGGGTTTTTGAATTAAAAGAAAATGGGGAAGGAGGGAGTTGTGGGTGGTTAAAGGGGTAGGGTTCATGCAAAAGAGATGGAGAATATGGTAGATACGCTAGGGTGTATACACAATGGTGTGAGTGAATGAGAATGGGGAGAGATATTACCCAATGCCATAAAAAAGTTAGGGTTGACTTTGGGTGTTAATACATATAGGTGTGAGTGGGGGGGTTTTAAAATTACAAAATTACCCATTAATTCTTTGGGGTATTACAATTTTCATGGTCGAGAGTTGATTCACAATACTCTGCATCTCATTCAAGTGCTCTGCAATTGAAGCCCCCTCTTTATATTTTAAGTTGACAAGCTTTCTTATTAGAAAAGCTTTATTTTAGCTGTTTTCCTCTCATACAACTCTTCTAACTTATTCCATGAAGAGTGTGCATGAGTCTCATTCGAAATATGGTGATACACATGGTCATCCACCCACTGACGTATAAAGCCCACAACTTGTCGATTCAACAATTCTCAATCTTCATTACTCATATGCTTCATTTTCCCTGAATCGTCTTTGATCGAAGTGTGATACTTTTTTGCAATAGAGGAGATCTTCCATTTTTTTTCTTTTCATAACTGTCAATTATCCCCATTCAAACTGATCATCTTGGTTGTGTTAATCTCTATAACTACTCTAGTGACTGTAAACCGATATCGAACCAAGCTCTGATACCACTTGTTAGGATTTTAACAGACCACAATAACTTTTATCACTTTTATCGTAATCTACCGAATCAATTTAATTCGCAGAAAATTGATAAATTAATAGACCAATCACAGGGAATCAGAAAAATAAGACACCAGATTTAACGTGAAAAACCTTCAGTGTGAAGGAAAAAATCATGACAATCTCCGAATCAGATCTCCAATATAAAAATAATGGGGTTACAGCGAGTTCTTCTCTAGATAAAACTAGAGGATTACGCCAATCAAATAACTTGATTCAAGTCCCTAATAACGATGGATTACACCAAAATATATCTCGTCAAAATAAAGAGAATCAAAACCATAACGGTAATTATAATGGAGAAATTACCATTGAAGATGACTGCGATGAACCCACAAAGACACCTTTAGAGTATTGAGACAATGAGAGCAAAATTTTATCGTAACCACGTGATAAATTTATCTTTGAATTTTCTTCCACTCATCTCACCTCTTTTTCTCTTACATCTGAAAACACGAGTGGGCCGAAGAGAATTCACCCCTTAATGCTTAAGGTGGCAGCATAAAAGATTGAGACTTTAATCTCAATTTGAAGCCTAACGGCAGTATGAAAGAAACCATTTTCACAATTGGGTTTTAATTGTGTGTTTTACACACACAATAATACCATACACCTAACTTCAATCACTAGCATTCGACCAGAATGTGGTCAAATCCAACAGTCCAATAATTAGGGTCAATGCTTCGTTGGGCCAAAGAATAAGGAAGCCAATGTCTCCTCTAATAGGAGGGACAACCTAACAGCTTGTAAGGTTTAATGTTTTCTATTCGTGGAAATTGTACATTTCACTAGTTTTTTAAGGTCATTCTACATAAATATCCATTTTTTTAAAATTACATGTATGATCATTTTTTGCACGTGTGCAATACCTTTCTTAATTTTTAAAATGCTTTTCCCTTTTTTCCCCTATCTTCCCCAAAAGTTGAGCTATGAGTTTCTATTTTTGGCAGTAGTCCTCGAGTTAAGGTTTTACACGCGTAATTGTGGGTTTCTATCTCCCCAAAATCTTCGTTGTGGTTTTTGAGCTGAGGGTTTTGAGCTGTGAGTTTCCTAGTTAGATCATGATTTTCGAGTTATTGTTCTTCGATCGTGATTTTAGATGATTAGGTTTTGATTTTAAGCTCTTGTGCCCTATTGTTCTTCTTTTTCAACGCGATTTTCTGGCATTTTTCCTTCATCGAGGTTTGTTTCTTTTCTTTCGTTTCTTGATTTCTTTTTTCTATCGATTCCCTTAACCATAACATCTACATTATTGTAGATGATATTGTTTAGGCCTTCTTTCCATTCTAGTTCATATTCTATTCTTTTTTTCATTCAAGATCATCTACATTGTTGCTCATTGTGTATGTTGTTCATAATGTAGTTGTTTAATTTGTTGCCTTGTTGGTTCTTCATTTGTTTTTCTTCTATTTATGAGTCTGTGATCTTTATCCAGCGTGATGGTCCTTCTGGTTTCTTCTAATTTTTTGTAAATATCTTAACTAGATGCATATGTCACTCATAACAACACAAATTAAGCATATACACATTTATATTCTTAAAACTAGTATTTAAATTAGATATTGTCAGTATTAAATTCATATACATTACGGGTTGTATGGTTAGAATTTGTGAATAACACCCTCTGGCATTATAATTCTCTGTACTACATCTCATTATTTTTTCTGAAATTTATGTACCATCATATTTTCAAGTATGTCGAAGGTTTCTATTATTTTGTTCTATGATGGTCGATGGTGTGAATACATATGTAGTTAAAATTAAAACTGGTTTTTGTTGATGCGGATTCAACATTTGGTGTTCTATTAGATTTGACTATAAATGAATTATGTTTGTCTGCTACACGAGAAAATATTCATATGAAGATTTTTCTTGGTGTTGGGACGTCATCTTGTAAAGTGTTGGAGTTGAAGGATGGTACGGACGTTTTATGGTTCATTTCCTTTGTAAAAAGTGTGTATTGTCCATTAGTTGTCAACATTGGTCAGTGTTTAGAAATTTCAGCCATGGGCAATGCAAGTTGTTCTATGGTCGACACTATATTTTCTTCTGCTAGTAATGTACCTCTTGATCAACCATCTGATTGTCATTTTTTTAAACTGTTGATGTTGAGAATGCTTCAACTGATTTTCATGTTATGGAGGGAGATTTTTTTGGTAGTAAGGTAGAGTGGAAGAAATCAATTCAAGTTGTTGCATTAAAAAATAATTTTCAATTTAAGATGAAGAAGTCGAATGGTGAACGTTTTGTAACAATATGTGTTGATGACTCTTGCGGTTGGTATTTGCGTGCTTCGAAGTATAGGCATGGTGATTTATGAATGGTGAGTAAGTATATTAGTGAACATTCATGTTCATTAGATATTATATAAAACGATCATAGGCAAGCTAGTGCTATCGTGATCAGTGAGTGTTTGGAGGAAAATTATCAGGCTGGTTGCTTACAAAAGAGTCATCCAAAAGAGATTGTTGACCACATGCGTGCAAAATATGTTGTTCATGTTAGTTATCATAAAGCTTTAAAGGAGAGAGAAATTGGTATGGATTCTATTTTGGGGCCTCCTGAAGAATCATATGCTGCCATTCCTTCATTTTTTGTAGCATTGCATGAAACTAATTCTGGTCTGATATAATTTCTTAAGCTCAGTAAATTTGTTACCGTCAGTGGATAATTTAGTTACGATTATTTTACTTTTCTTCCTATATTTCAGGTTTTGTTACTAATTATGTTGTGACTTCTGATGGGATGTTCAAGTATTGTTTTATGTCTAATATCGCATCCTTAGATGGGTGGAGATATTGTAGACCGTTTATATTGGTTGATGACACCTTTTTAAATGTCAAGTATGTGGGTATTTTTTAACTGCTTGTTTTTTAGATGGTAACAACCAAATTTTTTCACTAACATTCGTTATACTTGATTCACAGAATGATGATTCGTGGATATGGTTCATGCGTAAGTTGTATTTTTTGTATTTGGGATGTTGTTAATTTATACCTCTCCTCACAAGATTACCTTTACAGGTAATAAAATTATTTAAACATCTCTAGGTAAAATCCTTAAGCTTTGGGGGAACTTTAAGCCTCCAAACTACCTTCCACACTTGCTTATTAATCAAACAATCGCTCGATTCACTCTTACCTTTTATGCCCACACTGCCGTTTCTATGCAGAAAACACGCCACTCTATAACCCGATTACACGATATACTACCCTGAAACCATATGGTGCCAGATTTAGATATCCGAATTTCCATAAGTACTAATTGTAATCTGCCCAATAATTTTGTTATCCTCCTGCCGAAATATTGAGTTAATCGGCTGAAAATTCCAGCACCTACCATCCAGACGAAAAAGCTCTCTAACTTTAGAGTATTCAAAGCTCTTTAGCATAATAACTTCAAAAGTATACGGTCTCAGAATCCAAGCATCATTTCATATGTCAATATAATTACCATCACCCACACTCCATCTCAAACCATGCAACAGAATGTTGCTTCCTTCACACAAACTACGTCACCCCCACGAAGGCCACCTCCCTACCGAAGCGGATAAAAAATCAGAATCCCAAAAATACTTACTTTTTAAGAACAAGGCAAGCAGGGAGTTCAGGTTAGAGAGAATCCACTAACCTTGTTTAGCCAACAATGCTAAATTAAAAGAAGATAAATCTTGAAAGCCCAATCCTCCTTCCATCTAAGATCGAGAAATTATGTCCCACGAACCTCTATGAATACCTAACTTACAAGGAGAGCAGCTCCACCAATAATTCACCAAATAACCACATATATTTTTACACATGGTGATCGGATGTTTAAAGCAAGACATGGTAAAATTGGGAATATCCATCGCAACAGATTTAATTAAAATTTCATGACCCGCCGGAGATAAGAGCTTCTCAGACCAGCTTGAAATGTTCTGAATAATCTGTCCATAATGATTCGAAACATCTGAGTTTTCGACACCCCAAAATCTGTCTCCACCCCCAGATACTTCTTTAAAGACTTTGCTCTTCTTATCCCAGCCAGATTAGCTAGGTCCTCTTGCCTGTTGTGGGGAATATTGTTGTCAAAGACAATTAAGCTTTTCTGCATGTTGACCTCTTGACTAGAAGCTGCACCGTATTTACTCAGAATATCTAACAGCACCATAATTTCAGCATCATAAGCTTCACAAAACAATAAGGAATCATCTAAAAAGAATAACTGAGAAATTTCTTGACCGGACGCTGAAGCACGGAAACAAGAAATCAAGTCATTCTCATTAGCCTTGATAATCATCCTCGAAAGAGCTTTGGCACAGATAATGAACAGGAAAGGGGAGAGAGGGTCTCTAGGTCTCAAACCACGACTTGGGGAAAATCTTTTACTCACATCAACATTCAATGAAATATTATACTTGACAGTGGAGATGCAGGCAAAGTTCCACTTCCTGCATTTATCAGAAAACCCCATCTTCTCCATGGCTGCCAAAAGAAAATTCCACTCCATGATCGCGACGTCACCTTTTTTCCTTTCTTCCGAATCCAGAGAGAGTGAAGTATCCCATGTGCTATAATTACATTATCAATAATTTGACGACCTGGAATAAAAACATTTATCCTTCCCCTATAATCTTATCAATGACTTTGCTAAGACGATTAGTAAGAATTTTAAAAATAATTTTATAAGAGATGTTACAAAGACTAATAGGACGAAGCTGAGACATACTCCTAGGACAATTCACTTTCAGAATAAGGACAATATGACTTTGATTAATATTAGAAGGTAAAGTACAAGTATTAAAAAACCTCCATACCATAGTGATAGCATCCAAGCTGATGATATTCCAGTTTTGGTGATAAAAGGCTGCAATAAAACCGTTGGGTCCTGGGGATTTAGAAGGATGAATGCCTCGAACAGCTGCCAAAATTTCATCAACCGTGACTTCCTCTTCCAATAAAAATATATCATCTTCATCAAAGGATCTATCACAATTTTCCAACATAGAGTCTATCGCCTCGGCACTAGGGTTAGAAGAAAGAAATAGGTTTTAATAATAATCCAAGGAAATATTTTGGATAGCCTTTGCATTAGTAAACCAATTCTCATTCTTATCTTCCAGCCCAAAATACGATTATTTCTCCTTCTACCCTTAACCTTCACGTGAAAGAAAGATGTGTTCAAGTCGCCATTTTGGAGCCATTGAACGTGAGCTCTATCCTTCCAAAAAATTTCCTCTAGGGTAACAACTTCCTGGTGTTCTTTCTCAAACATACGGACATCATCAAAATCGACCATACTATGAGAGTAGGCCTCGGTAAGCTTTTTGTGCGTTAATTTCAGTGATCTACTAGAATTTACCGCATACTTCTTTTTCCTCCATTGAACAATAGAATTATGGGTCTTGGCTATCTTTTCAAAAATCAACCCGTCATTAGGCTCATTCTCTTCCGTCACCCATGCCGATTAAATCAACTCCCTACAGTCTTCAAACTCAAACCATCTCCTATCATGCTTGAACTGGTGGCTGAATTTTCTTTTCTCATTAACTGTGTCGAGCAACAAAGCTATATGGTCTTAACCTGGGGAGATTAAATGGTAAAGCTCGTTGCCTGATAGTCATGAAGCCAATCCGGATGTGCAAAACATTTGTCCAGTCTCTCCTTACGTTAGATTTGCAAAATTCGTAATAAGTATAAGCTACAAGGATCTCGAACAATGCCACTAAACTTCTCATCAGCACTCATAAGATCATTAAAATCTTCAATTATGATCCAAACCTCATTACAAGCCTTAATGCAATTTTTGAGAGAGTTTAATTGTTGGATCCGCACCTCAGTCACTTGACTCATGTAGACTACAAACAACCTCCGAACTTTTGAATTAGCCACATCAGAAACCCTTACTTTAATAAAGAATCTCCCATATTTTATCAACTGAACCATATCATTATTCCAAAGAATCACAAGGCCACCTTTAGTATTGTCTAGAAACACAACTAGCGAACCCGAAGCATTAAGAACCTGTTTCAGTTTCTCCACAATATTACACTTATTTTTCGTTTCAAGCAAAAAAATAAAATTTAGGGAATGGGTTCTAGCAAACCCTCGCAATGTGGAAACTGCTAGGGGTTCCCCACTCCCTGATAATTTCACCCTAAGACTTTCATTGATGACTTTAGGTCCAATTCAGGTTGGCTACCTCCACCCTATCAAGATCACCACTCTGAATCTGCATATGCTCTTTCAACCCTTTCAAGTCCATTTCTTTTGAACCTCTTCAATAACTGGGACTAAATTAAACGGGTCATTAGTTGGGTCAAAATTTTCCGGTCTAGATTCCATCTCCACTTCATTGACTCTAGAAAAAACCCATCCCCTTTACTTTTATATCTACCAGATTCACCCCTATGATATCCGGGATAACAACCAAAGAAGAAGTTTGTGGCTTGCGTAACCGTCTAGCACTCAGCACCAAATTCTCTGAATCTCCATAATCAATTCCACCCATGCTCCCAACAACTGCATCCATAGCCTTTCCTTTTAGAAATCGGTTATGATCTCCCTGAATATCTGTCGCGATTTTAATGCCATTAAACTCGGACCCTATCTCCAGAGATTTCACATTACTGGAACTACCCCTCCCCACCGCTTGGACCACCTTGGGTTGGCTGTCAGTAGAGCTCTGATTGTCATGAAAGGATCGTGAATGGATGCTCGGAGAAAAGTTACTCTGATGACCTCCCCCTAATCCTATCTTCCTCCCCAACTCCCTCTTTGATTCGGATTGAAAGCTTTCATCCATTCCTCGTACTTGTTCTCGACAACGACCCCAGATTTTAAATCATCTTTCTTGGACAAACATTATAACTCTTCATGACCAACAATTCCACAGTGAAATCAAAACTTTGGGAGTCGTTCGTATTTGCACCAAATCCAAATTTTTGAGCCATTGTGACGAATAAAGACACCTCTGGCCAAGGGCTGCGTAATGTTAATCTCAACTTTGATACGGATGAACTTTCACTGTTCCAATCCATCGCGGACCACCCCTTCCTCAATGTCAATGATCTTTTTGTATAGTTGACCAATTAGATTACCCAGACTTCTCCTTCTACATTCAATAGGAAGACCATGAAATTGAATCCAGAACGGACTTGAAACAAAGCTATCAGCGGACAAATTCATACCCATACTCTACGAAATAAATAGAACAAGTTGATCATCGAATAACCATGGACCATTCTCCATCATGAAGTTCATATTCACCTCATCTTGGAAAATAATTTGGAAAATATTATTTTCTATCTCTAGAAATCTCACCCCCTTTTCAATGTTCCAGGCTTTCAGTAGGGCTTCACGGAACCTTAATCTATTAACTTTTCTCTAAGTTTGGATTTTTTCCATTAAACTCAGACGACAAACCTCCACCTCTTTAAAATTTGTTACTTCCACAATCTCAATCTCCTCTTCTTCAATTTCCATAAGGGCTAATCTCTTCCACGTCCTTGGCAAATGTTGTATCCTGACTCCTTCCCTCCTTCTGCCATATTGCTGACGTTAGGAACGAAAGCAAGATGAGAAGGCCAACAAAGACTACCAAGCAATAGAAGATAGTATGAAATAAATCACTTCAATAGAGCCGAGCACGCCCTAGAGAGAAAATAACCTCTATACAGGAGGAAAACTTTTAATTCAAATAAAGGAACTTCAACCTTATTAACAGAATTATAATGTTTTTATCACTTACCAAACATTTGCTCCCTAAGGCTGCTGCTCAGGCTCTGTTATCTGCCCTCGTATAGGTAGGAATGGACCATCAATTTCACACATTTCATTTGCAGATGATTGCCTAGTCTTATTTAAGGCCTCAGAGGGGGTGTGTAGAGCCCTTAAACAAACTTTGGATGTTTTCTCTTGAGCTTCAGGTCAATGTATCAAAAGTTACATTTCCCACAACACAAACTCTAGTACGAAAGCAATGGTCACTGCCACTCTCAACATCCCCTCAGCCCGAAACATTGAGTCTTATCTTGGACTCCCAACTTTTATGGGCCGCTAAAAAAGGCCCTTTTTGGATACATTAAAGAGAGAATGTCCAAGCTCCTACAAAGATGAAGAGAAAAAGAACTCTCCATGGGCGGTAAAGAGATTCTCCTTAAAACTTGTGGTCAAGCTCTTACAGTATATGTCATGAACTACTTTAGAGTTCCAGTTAGTGTGTGCAAAGACTTAGAAAGAATGATTGCCAATTTCTGGTGGGGATTTAACGACAAAGGGCCTAAATTTCATTTGCTTTCATGGCGGGAGCTGTGTAAACCTAAAAGTGATGGGGCATGGCCTTTAAAGACTTATCTTTCTTTAACCAGATCTTGCTAGCTAAACAATGTTAGAGAATTCTAAAATTCCCTAATACTCTAATGAGCAGGTCCCTTAAGGTAAGTACTTCTCGAAAAGCTCATTCTTGGAAGCCAAATGCCGTGGCAACTCTTCAGGTGCCTGGCGTAGCATAATTTGGGGTAGAGAAATTCTAAATAAGGGACTAAGATGGAGTATGGAAAATGAAGCTGATATTAATGTTAGTTTGGATGCTTGGATCCCCAAGTCTCGTACTTTTAAACCTCTATATATTTCTCAAATTCCCTCAAATATGAAAATGACTGATCTTATTATTGGCAACAGGTGGGTTAACCCCCAATTAGACACCCTCTTTAGTAGAGAAGATGCTCTTCTGATCTCCTTTATCCCTTTGGTTGGACAACATGTGAAAGACAAACTAATGAGGCATTATAACTCGGAGGGAACATATTCGGTAAAGAGTGGGTATCAGATTGCTCTAAACAGAACCTCTTTCCCTAACAGCTCATCTATCTGGCCTCTCTTGGTAAAGGAGACTTTGGAACCTTCATCTTCCTCTCAAGATCAAGGTTTTCATGTGGAAAGCCTCTAGGAACATTCTCCCAACATTTTTAAACCTGGCTGCAAGACGAATTGTTAGTCTAAGGAATGCGTGGATTTGTGGCAGACCCAAAATAATCACTCATGCCCTCTTTCTTTGTTAATGCATCAAAAAAATCTAGAATCTAGCCCCTCTTTGCTTGTTGGAAATCTGAAAATTAATTTTATGGATTTTGGAGATCCCATGGATGCTTTTGAATATAATTTTATGGATATTCCTAGCCAATCTTTGGCTCTCATCTCTTGTTTATGTTGGTTTGTTTGGTACTCTAGGAATGCATGGATTCATAAGAATTATGGGCTAGAAACTGACGAGATCGTTGATCCGGCTACAACTTTTCTTCATGAATGGCTCGTTGTTCATCCCCTCCATTTTTCTTTGTCGATGCATTCTCAGAGCTTCAGGCTGAAGTGGCAGAAACCCAACCCAGATACATATAAATAAAATGTGGATGCATTCATTTCTCCTAGAGGGACTGGTTTGGGCATAGTGATCCGAGACATCAGATGGCGTTGTTGTAGCTGCTTGCTCCTTATTCTGTGATGCTGCTATGGATATCTTTCAGGCTGAATGAATTGCAATTCTGGAAGGCCTTAAGTTTTCCCGAAATAACAACATCATGATTCCTTTTTGTTGATTCAAATTCTTGCATAGCTTGCTCCGTTATCGGGTCGCCTAGAATTCTTCTCTTTGAAACGGGGAACATCATTCAAGCTATTAAATCTCTTCTTAGTTTTCTTTTGAATTCTAATGTGTATCATGTTCCTCGGGTTTGTAATGCGGTAGCTGATAAGCTTGCACGATTTACTTTTCAACTCCTCGTCTGTTTATTATCTAAACTATGTTCCTCCTATTGTTGAGGATCTTTGTATCCTCAATTGCCTCTGAGTTAATATACATTTCCAGTTTCTGTGAAACACTTTTTTGGTTTCCATCGGTTTCGAATCGGTTAAGCAAAATCAAAGAATCAATGTTCTAGTTTCATTTAGAATTTTGTCAGTTTTTGAATCAAATTAAACTAGAATTTTAATTTTCTATTTTTTATTATTTCATTTCATACCAAACCAAACAGAAAATTAATTTTCTATTATATTTTAGTTTTCATGATTTGTTTTTTAATTTTAATGTTCCAATTTTATTTGAAAATTTTGAAGTATTTGTGTAAAGTTTCTATTATTTTCAATTTTTGAATCAAACGAAATGCTAATTTTCTATTATTTTTTATTATGTCATTTCATTCTAAACCAAACCCAGAAAATTTCATTTTCTAATGTATTTAATTTCATGATTTGTTTTTAAGTTTCCATGTTGAAATTTATTTGAAAATCGTGAAATATGTTAAAAAATATTTAAGTTTTTGTGTTAAAGCTTCTAATCGTTTTCTCCTTTTTTTCATCATTTGGGTCGAATCGAAAAACGAATCAAAACTTTCAGTTATGCCGAAACCAAGAACAATCTTACTGAAATGAGAGAAAAGTTGTGATACATAAAACTCACATAAGCATGAGTCCAGTTTGATTAATCCTTCTCTCACCTCATTCCATCATTCAAAAGTCAAAACACATATAAAAATAATTAAGGGTAAATTTAAGAGTATTTCGATTAAAATCACTTTAATGCATTTAAAATTTGTGCTTCAAAACACATTTAATTAATAAAAATTATTGTTCGAAACGAAAAATATTACATGCAAGTGTTTCCTAAAAAATACTTCCAAATACACAAACATACTTCTAATGAAATATATTCAACCGCTTCATAAAAAGATGCACATCAAATAATTACAAGCTTATTTCAATACATAAAGATATTTCTAGTACTTCCACACATACCCTTGATTAAATTCAAGATGTCAAAAATGTAGTCACACATGAGAATCATTCATGGAGCTTCTCCTAAACCAAATCTCACCAGATTATCTTTCTCAATCCTCAAAATGTCTTCAAGATTTACATTACACTATTACTATTAAAAGCTTCTCCAAATGAATTATTCAAAATCACTTTGAAATGGCTAGACTAGAACACTTAAGAAATACGTGTATTTTTACTCAGATAGAACATAAAAACCACGTAAGTATCGTCATATAGCAAAGAAAGTTACAAGAGAAGAATAAGGATGGAGCATACAACGACTAATATAAACCATACTCGTCTTGGTAAGCGATTCGGAGAGGAAGCACTCCTGCATAAATTGAAGCCATACCATACATCATCAGGGATATAAGTGTTATAGTAAAATGTGACAGTCCTTGAGTTATAACTAGAGATTTGCACACTCTCTGGCTTCCAACCATCAGGTCCAGAGCGGTAGAGATACACATAACAAATCTGGTATGCACAAGGTCCGTAAATATCAAATGTATCTGAAGAACATCGTTCGAATGTTCCTGTAGACGGATCATCCAGCCCTGGTGTGTAAATCTGATAGGATAGTTGATCATTTGCCACAAATGATTCAATCATGAGCTTATACTCAACACTTAATAGAGTAACATCAGAGTTTGACAACTTAATCATATCCTAACTGATATCAATCTTCTTCAGGGGTTTCAGTATTTTAAGCACAATGGATGGAATTTAAACGTAATGCATCATCACATTTTATGCAATTAAAGAGAAGTCAATTTTCACCAATGAACTAATAAGAATGTGAATTCGTTAAGAAAGAAACATGGAATTATTTTATTTCATTTACTTCCCTAATTCCTTACTTAGTGTGTATGTTTGCCTGATCTCAGCACTAAAAGTAATTCAAACCCCCTAAATCTATCTAAATTTCCATAATAAAAATAATCTTAACACTGGGGAAGTTAAAAGGAAAAAAGAATTTATAAATAATCCAACCTGGTTGCCATAAGCATCACCAAAAGCAATACTAATCTGATCCCGTGTGTAAGAGGGTGAAGAACAGCTCGTCGTTATAGCAACTCTATAAGAGCAGCTCCCTACTTTCTTTTTGCCAAAATTAAGATAAACAAAGGGAAAGAACGAAATAGATCAATTCCAATTATACATCAACATAGCAGAAAAAAAGAGAGAGAATTGGGGGGGGGGGGGGGGGGGG
>QANY01008651.1:1854865-1877027 GCA_003255025.1 Datisca glomerata
GGGCAGAAAAATGGAGTATTTGTACCTGCTGGATATAGCTGATATTAAAGGATTTGGAAGCTTCAGGCAAGAGAGGGATGGTCGGTAATGCTTCCGAGCGGGTAAAAGCAAAAACCCAGATGACCAGAAAAAGGGAAACCCCATTCATTCTCCCCTTTCTTCTCTCTGCTTTTCCAAGTTTTCTGCAGAAGCTTTGAAGAAAGATGAATGGAAGAACGACAAGCGTCAGGGAAGAAGTGCGTTATTAAGGGCCCAATATCAGTTTTGACTTAATTTGGGCTTTGTACTATTTAGATTCTGTCACGTTTTGTTGAGGTAGCTACCAGCAACAACCAGTAAATTACACGTGATCCTTAATATTTGAACCAGTAATTCTTAAAATAGTAATTCTAATTTACCTAATTAGTTGAACTGTTTTCAGTAAATGAAACAATCCATAATTACTCAATCTTAAAGTTAAATCACAATTGTGAGTCTTATTTGTGGTATATAAACATCGTCTGTTGGATCTACAAATGAATCAAAACCACAAGCTAAGGCGGGTAGGTTGAGATTTGAGATTCATATGAAACATGTGTTCTCTCTTTGTCGGCGGCTGGTGACAAAGCCTGAGCTTTTGTAAAATATATTGTTATTATTTGGGGTCAATGGCATAAATAATATGTTATTGATTTTTCTTTGCATTTTGTTCTGCAATAAAGCACATTACTGTATCGCTTCTTATAGATTTTAATTTATTCTAACCAGATTGTTTATTGGGTCACTAGAAGAATAATCAAAATTTCTCAAAAGCTCTCAGCCTTGTTCGGTTGACGGGATTTGACAGTATTACGAGACAAAACAATACTAAAAACGTAGTATGTGATAATTAATACTGTAAAACTGTTTAGTCCCCCAGATCCGGTATATTGTTGTCCATCTTAGTTTTTAAGGGCTTGTTTGGTAGTCCGTACTATATAATATTAAAACAGGATATTACTATTTTAGTACTGTCCGATGTTTGACAAAAATATGAAACTCGTACTAGTTAATACGGTGAGACTATTTAGTCTCATCCACATAAGATAATTTAGTCTCCTCCTTTTAGGGAGGACTACACCGAACTAAAAAACAAAGCTGTTTTTTAATTTATATCTTAAAATAATTTTTGAAATGATTTTTTTATTAAAATGATTTTTTAAATTTATATCTTACAGAAACTTCACTTACTAACAAAAATAATTTATGAATTTTCAAAATGTGCAAAATTAGTTACTTATGACTTAATTTTATCAATTTTCAAAGTCATTTACTATCTTTTTCTGAATTTTTAGAGTCTCTCGATCATATGAGTGGTTCAATAATTATTTATATATTTTAAATGACTTATTTAATGTATTAAAAATTCAATGAATTTTTTTTAATTTAAACGTTTATAACTATAAATTATCACTATCTTAAAGTTTAAGGGTATAACTGAATTTACATTTTTAGTCAAAAAAATAAGAAATTTATGATGATAACATGAATTAGATCATTTATTTTATAGTTGAAAATATAAAATAACATGTTAGTGAATTTTAAATAGATTTTTGCGGATCAAATCATGACAAAAAAAATTACAATATAATACTATAACGTGTCAAACATTGTATAAGTGTTATAATTTTTTAACTAATACATCATCAAACACTGAATAATATTATTTAATTCAATATAACGCAGTGCAGTACAGTCCGAAAAATTTAAAACAGTACTATCCTGACTGTCAAATCAACCCTAAAGCCGGACTAAACAGGACAAAACCTTTGAAGCCTCTCTCTCTCTCTCCACCACACCACTGAGACGAGGAGCAGCGACCAGTGACCAGCTTCGTCACCGCTGGTAAGTCGTCTTTCTCTTTCTCATCTCCTCTCCTCTTCCTTCATCTCCCTTTCTCTACCTTCTCCTCGTCTTCTCCTTCTTCTCCGAAATGGGTTTTTAGGGCTTGTTTGGAGACTTTTTGGGGCTTGTTGAATCTCTGAATTGATTCGATGGAAATCAGATTTGGTTTCGGGGCTTGTTGAATCTCTAACTATAGTGTCTTAAAGAGATGTGTGAGCAAAGCTCTATCTAAAATTTGAGTAAAAAGGCAATCTGGAATTGTAGCACTAAGGTTTTCCAACGTCTTCGATCCTAGTAGCAGCAAATTCAACTTGAAATAGATGCTTATAAGAGCTAAAATTTTCAGATTTTTGCCAGAAACAGTTCCTCAAAAAGTGGTTGCAGTGGGTTTTGGCAATGTGATTAGGTAATGGATGTATTGGGTGAAGGCAGAGAATATTACAAGCAGAGGTGTACATTAACAGTTGTGAAAAAAATGCACAAAAAGATATGTCTTACATGAGACGAACGCTAATTGTTTTTCTCCTCTATTATTAATTCTGGTGACGAACACTAATTGTTTTTCTCCTCAAATGGGCATCAGCAGAAAGGGGAGGTTAAAAGTGAAATTGAAAAATTGAGGAAAACTCCATAAATCAAGGCTTACTTAAAAACTATATCTTTACAATTTTAGTAAGGAAAATTGTACTCAATTTTCAATTATCATAATATTATACTCATGGTTTATCAAATCAAATCAATCACTTGTAATCTTTTTCTTCCCTCATCATCTCTCTTCTCTTCCTAATACACATATAAAATCAACTAAGATTGTCAAATATCAACTTCACCATTTTTAACTCTCATTTCTCTCTTCTTCAACGAAAGGCCTCTTCCTCCTTCTTCTTCGAGACCTTGTGACTCATTCTTTTTCTTCTTCAGCAAGACCTGACCTATTCTTCTTCTTTAACGAAACTTGCCCGAGACCCATTCTTATTCTGGAGACTCGACCCATTTTTCTTCTTTTTCTTCAACGAGATTCGACCCACTTTTCTTCTTCTTCTTCTTCAGTGAAACACACTCATTCTTCTTCTTCTTCAACGAGAGGCGTTCTTCTTTTTCTTCACTTGGTGTTTGAGTTGTTAACTGATAGAAAAAAATAACTACTTGAAGGGTTCAAGTAGTCATAAACAACTACTTGAACCATTCAAGTAATTAGCTGATGTCTGCTTTACTTACTGGCTGAATAAAAATAATTACTTAAAGGATTCATGTAGTAATAAAAATTTACTTGAACACTTCAAGTAGTCACATAATCTTTAGTTTGCTTACTAACATTATAAAAATAATTACTTTAAAAGTTTCAGTAGTCATAAACAATTACTTGAACCTTTCAAGGTCACATTGTATCTGGGTTGCTAACTGACAGAAAAAAAAAATTATATAAGTTTTTATTATGTGTAGATTTGTGGAAGTTGAGTAGTTGTAAGATTTATCAAATTTTTGTATATGGCTAGTTGAGCTTCCCCATTTTTCTACAAGATTTAAAACAAATCAGTTAACATTATTTTTCTCATTTATGTCAATTATTTTAGCTGGGCAACAAGCCTTGTCCACCATATAGTGCAACAAATTTTTTTGATACAACTACATTTTCCATACGTACTTGCACTAAGTACACAACAAATGCACACATACAAATATCCATCACTACATATCGATTAATACTACAATTGATCCTACTTGCCACTAACAATGACCACAATTATAAAGGTAAAACATATAATGCAAACATGAAAAAAAAATTCAACGTGTTCGTCTAGCTCTCTAATGCTTGAATCCTTATATCTATGCGTTGTAACTCATCTTTAAGTTTTTTTAAATCATTGTTCTTGTTCACTCACTTCATCAAGATGGTTGCACCATCCAAAAATATCCAGATTTATTCTCCAGGCAACAACAATATAGCCTATTATTGTTTCAGTTCGACTATGATATTTTCACATCATCTCTTCTTCCGCAAGAACATATTTTGCTAACAAATCTCAATCCTCCATATGCAAAATCATTGGCATCAAAACTTGACATACTGTACCTACACATGTTTAGAATACAAAAAAAAATCTTAAACCAATAACTTATTCATCCAACTCTTGAAGAGTTATTTATCAAACACATGTTGAGCATCATACCCTCATAAATAAATTGAAGAGTCAATGAAATTTTTCCTTAGTTGATTCTATCATTAAACAAACCAATATAAAAGTTTTTTTAAATTTTTTTAGTATGTAATTATATTTATTTTACGACAACTTGAACCATTGAAGTTTCTATTAATGACTACTTGAACCTTCAAGTAGTTATTTTTATTCTGTCAGTAGACAACCCAGAAACCAGGTGATTACTTGAAGAGTTCTAGTAATTATTTATGACTGTTGGATAACTAGCTGCCAGAATATTCCAAAATCAAAATGACTACTTGAACCCTTCAAATAGTCACTTGTTCACTAGTTAACTGACTGTTCAAATCAAAATAACTACTTGAGGGGTTCAAGTAGTCCTAAACAACTACTTGAAACTTTCAAGTAGTTACCTAGTCTATGAAGGGTTCAAGTATTGTAAACCTACACCCTTTCTAAGTTTAGAAATTTCAGAGAATATGTGACTACTTGAAGAGTTTATTTTCAAGTAAATTTTTATGATTACTTGAACCCTTCAAGTTGTTGTTTTTATTTTGCCAGTAAGTAAACCAAAAATCAGGTGACTATTTTAAGGGTTCAAAGATTTTTTTTTGACTACTTTAAACCCTTCAAATAGTTATTTTTATGTTAGTCAGCAACGCAAATATCATGCGACTACTTGAAGGGTTCCAGTAATTGTTTAGGATTATTTGAATCCTTCAAATAGTTATTTTTATTCTGTTAGTAAGCAAATCAAAGGCCATGTGACTACTTGAAGGGTTCAAGTAGTTTGTTACAACTATTTGAACCCTTCAAATAGTTATTTTTTACTTCAAATAGTTATTTTTTGCTTCAAATAGTTATTTTTTACTATCATTCTTCTTCTTCTTCAACGAAGCTTGCTCCTCCTCCTCCTCCTACTCCAGCGAGACTCGAGATTTTTTTGGGCTTGCTGAGTCTCTGAAGAAGAAGAATGGGTCTCGGGCAAGCTTCGAGTCTCGCTGAAGGAGAAGAAAGAGAAGAAGGAGAGAGAGAGATTGCAAGTGGTTGATTTGATTTGATGGGCTATGGGTATAATATTCTGATAATTGAAAAAATGTATAATTTTTCTTACTAAACTTAGAAAATGTATAGTTTTCTCAATAACCCATAAATCAATGATGTCGAATACAAGTCTTATATGAGATGAAGTTATTAAGCTTGCAGCATGTATTATCTAGTTGAAAATGTGAAATAACATGCTAATAAGTTCTAACTAGACTTACGTGGAATAAATTTTAAAAATTAGTTTTACAATCCAGAATTTGTATAAGTATTACAATTATTTAACTAATATAACATCAAATACTGGATAGTACTATTTAATTTAATATAATATAATATAGTATAGTCCGATAAATTTAATATAATACTATATAGTTCTGTCTTGACTACCAATGTTAACTTGAATAACAAATATGTATTTAGTATAATACAAATGTTAACTTGAATCTCTTATGACATCTCTCTTTCTCCGTGTTCTAAAATATTTGCACAACATCATTAATAGAATAAGATAAGATGATTCAAATTAGTGATTCGTCATTATTAACTCACAAAGTTATACATTAAGATCCTGGGTTGGAATCTTAATATCTCTTAAATCATAAGTAAATAACATGAGAGGTTTATAGACTAGAATATTTTTAAGACGAATTCTAAATACATATTTGTTTTATTTATTTTCATTTAAATGAAATATGATATTTTAGTCATGAGTTAATGATGTATACAATCTACCCGCACTAGATAAGTGTTAAATAAATAAATAAAAACAAAATTTGGATGACAATTATAACAACAAATTACTGCTATGAATCATTTGATTATATGGCAAAAATTGACAGCTCTTGAAGGTCCTAGACGAAATTTGAATTGAAGTAATATGTACTGCTAAACAAAAAAAATTAAGTGAACCTATGATAAAGTGTTTTTTTTTTTTTGCACTAGACATTAGTTACTGGAATTATATTAAAAGAAAATGTTTAGTTTAAGTATAGGGACTTGTTAAACTAATTATGTTAAAAAGTAAAATTTTTAAGAAAAATATGGCCTTAAACTAAGTAAATTAAAAGAATATGAAACTTTAAAATAAGGAATTTTGAATATTAGGGGACGTTATATTGTGTCCTTAAGGCATCATACAACGTCCTTTCTAAAACAACCAGTCCATTGTTCACTAAAATATATCCACTTCGTTTTTATATTCATCCTCCACACTTTCAAAACTTGAAAAGCCATTTTCATGAAATGTCTTATACAACGAACTACATACTTCTAAGCCTAATCCACTCAACAGTACTACAAGAAAAATGATCTTTAGGGATAATTTTTTCTGCCACGGATTTAAATCAATTGTCGTATCTATCATTTTACTTGTCAGTATTATTTCATCACTAAAAACCACAACATTAGCAATATTATTTCGTCATTAAAAACTACAACATTAGCAAACAATGTGGAAATTGTTACGAAAAATATATCTTTAGCGACCAAAAATAAATTGTCACTATAAATATGTCTTTAGCGAGGAAATCATATTACATTAGTACAACTTGATGGAAAGAAACATTTTTAGATAATAGTTACCGTCACTACTTCTTATAATTCTTTAATTTTTCTTCTTAAATTTTAAGATTAAATATTAATATATTTTAAGTTAAATGATTGATGACACTTTTAACTTTTGAACAATATTATCCAATCTATTTTTAGCATTCATAAATTTCATTCTATACACCTAAAAATAAAATATTTTAAAAATTAAGATAACATATATGATTAACATGCATGAAATGAAAACAAGATCAATAAAAATATAAAAAACGATTCAACTGTAACTTTATTAATTATAACATAATGATAAATATTAGAGTTCGAAGCAACTATTTGAATCAACTTTTCACACCCATTTTTAACTAGTGTATGTTTAATCATTTTCATTTTCAAAGATATACATTAAATGTATTTTTATTGTTTAATATATCGCACGCAACACACGTGTTATAAACTAGTACAATAACATTTAACGACTAAAATAGAACTTGAGGTTGAAAATTTTCATTTAGCAAGGAAACGTAAATTTGGTTATTATGGCAAGCAAAAATGTTTGTAACTATTAACATTTATGCATTGCCCTATCTCAAAAGTTTAAGATTTTATCATTTATTTTACAATTAATTCATATGCTCAAATTTTTTTATAACATTCACATACGCATGCATCCGTCTTTATACATGTATACATATTAGTTAAGCAATATTATTTTAATACAAAAGTAAGATACCAATTAAAATTATCCAAAATCTCATAATTAAAGAGTAATTAAACTAAAAACACTAACTAGATAATTGTTGTTGACAAAATGAAAGCACAGCATAACTTGCATAATTGATGACCAAAAACCCTAGTTGTTATCTCCCTGCATATTATATGGTGTCGACTTACCCAACTAAGATAGGAAAATGCAAACACATTAGGGAAGCATTCACTTAGAACCCTAAATCACATATGAGCAAAAATAAGAAGCCCTAAAACTATATATACGAAGCCCTTCTGATGGTAGACTTGATGGGAAGAGGAAAAGGGCGGGGGCTGCGGGAGAGACGGCGGTGGAGGTGGTGGAGTAAGATACTGACAGAAATTAAACCCGTACCAAGTGTTACTTGGGATCGGGTTATTGTAGTATAATTCAACGGCTTTGGTGTTAGGGCCAGAGACTTCTACGCTCTCCGGTACCCAACCATCGGTGCCATCACGGTAGAGATATAGATAGCATATCTGATCTGCACATGGTCCACTTACATGAAACGTATCAATAGAACATTTGCTAAACGTCCCCGAAGCTACATCGTCCAGTCTTGGTGCATATATCTGATTGACAATTTGTAATGAGAATAAATAAAACCAACTGCATATACATTAAACTAAATTCAATTCTATATTACACAAAAGGTCCATCTATATATACAATTATAATCCAACTGTAACGGGTACACTGCACTTTAATGGTGATCTTTCTTTTCTTTTTCTTTGTACAAGATTTATTTATGGCTAAAGCTTAACGATCTTTTTATTTTGATTAATACTTTGTTTGATAATATACTTCATATAATGTACAGTTAGTTTTAAACTTTTCCTACATCAATGTTTAATGGCTTTTCAGGAACCTTTTGCCCATAACAAGAGCACTTTAAGTTCAAAAATAAAAGCCTCTAGAGGAGTCACAAAAAAATAGGAGTGAAAATGGTTATACCCATAAGATGATCGGTTTAGTCATTCTTTAAGGAGATTTGATTTGGTTCGGTTGACTAAAATTACAGAATTAAAGTTTCGCTTTGGTTTCCAATTTAGCGAGTCTTTGAGCTTAACCAAAACTTTACTTTTTATATATATATATTTTTATATGTAATCTCATAACAAACCGAACTCAAACATAACTTTAGTTTAATATTATCTTTTTTGTAATATCCTTTAAAAATATTTAAAAAAATATTATATTTTCATTATTAAATATGAATTAGAGATTCAAATTGAACCAAAACTTTAAGTTAAATTCAATTCTTTTTATGCAACCGATTGGATTCAGTTCTATAATGTTGCGATAATATGAAATATTATGAGTGTGTCAGGTTAAATATAAATCATCTAGTTTAACAACAATTGTTTTTTTCTTAATTTTAGTAGAAAAACTTCAGTGAACATAAAATGAAAAGAGTGGTTCCCAGTTTCTATCTGGTAATTTCAGCAGCACAGCACAACGACCCAATAGACTCTAATCAAAGCATGAATCACGAAAAAGATTTCTTGTGGCTTCATTTATTTCATCAAGGTTTTCTTTTCTCTTTCTTCTAATAATAAATTTAGTTATTTTCTCCCGATAAGACAGAAACGTGAAAAAAAAGATATAGTTTTAGTTAATCTAAGAGCTGACCCACAATTTCATTATATTTATTTTATCGAAACCCACATTTCCATTAATGAATAGGAAACAAAAGCTTTAAAAGTTTCAGTCTTCAAAAGACCCGGATAACAATAAAACTGGGTTTTCCCTCTACGGAAAAATATTAATTAATTAAATAAAGCTAAAGCAGAATAAAAATATTTTAAATATTAACTAATGTGGAAAATCAAACCTGATTGCCATGAGAATCCCCAAAAAGAATACCGATTTCATCTCTGGTAAAAATGGGTGATGAACAGCTCGTCGTTATATTCACTTTGTACGTGCAGTCACCTACTTCCTTCACACACACAAAAATCCATTTTTTTTTTAATTTTAGAGACCAAACAGGCAAAAAGTAAAGTAAAAAATTGAAGAAAATGGAGAAATGGGAAAAACCCAAAACCTGGATGTAGCTGATGATGAAGGATTTGGGGGCAGCTTGAGGAAGAGAGCTGGTTGGGTTAGGTAGAGAGAGGTTGAAGATGAAGAAGAAAACGAGTACAAAACAGAGTGCTTTCATGGTTGTTTTCTTTGTGTCTCTTTCTGCTCTCTTCGCAAGGAAGAAAAGGGATTATTCTGATGGTGAAATGTGAGAGCTTGGGTGTGGTTAATTTCCCCTCTCTTTTATTGACACTGTGTCCTCTCGAATTGAATCAACGTGGCGAACTTTTATTTGTGTTTCTCTCTCTCTCTGTTAAATTATTTTGAGGATTTTTACTTTGGGGTTAGGTAGGAAATGTGTCTCTTGTAATTAAGTTTAAAACATGTTTTATTTTATGGGGAAAATACATTGTTCACGTGTTTCCCACGTGTTTGGCAATGCATAATCTATTATGAGAAAAATCCTAAGGTAGAGACTAATTTACAAGATCCATGGACTAAAGTGTTGAATTATTAATCTGTAACATTCAATTAGTTTCAAAAATAAGAATTCATGAACTCAAGTGTAAATTTTAATTAAACGTGTGAGACTAAAGTGTAATCAACCTCTAAGGCAGGGAGATTTAGTGTCATTTATCTTATTATTTAGTTTAAACTACATCTGATCGCTCAACTTTGACATTTTATATTTAGTTTAAACTATTATTTTGGAGTTTAAGGTGATGTGTGTATGAGTGATTTAGTTTATGCTAAGTATGTCTGGAAACGTGTGAGTTAGTGCTTGGAGGGTGAATGACAAGCAACATTAGGCGGTGTCGGAAAGGTGACAAATGCCTTTAAGACTTTAAGATTTATGAACGAGGAGAGAATATTCTCAGTGTTTCATCTCGGGATTAATGAGAAGTGATTGCCTCAATTTAGTGGTGCTAGAGACCCCTTTATATAGATGGTGTCGAGTGGGGACCGCGCGCCCGTCCCTTTCAACCTCATGTAAATCGCGTGTCCACGCTTAAAACTTGATCACACACTAAAAATGTGACACCGTGTCTAAAATGTGCCACATCCTTAAAGTGACGTAGCATACGAAACTGTGCCCCAGGGTTCCTCCATGGCAGCATGGGATGTCGCACCTAAGGTTCCTTCGTGACAGCATGGGATGCCGTACATAGGGTTTCCCTTGTGGCGGCATGGGGAGCCACTCTCAGGGTTCCCCCGAGGTGGCATGGAGAGCCACCCCCGGGGTGGTATGGGGAGCCACCTTCGAGTTCCCCCAGGAGTGGCATGGAAAACCGCACCTGGGGTCCCCCCCCATGGCGGCATGGAGAGCCACCATCGGGGTTCCCTAGGGGTGGCATGGGAGCCACCTCAGGGTTCCCTCAAGAGTGGCATGAAGAGCCACCTCCAGGGTGGCATGGGGAGCCACCCCCGAGGTTCCCCTTGGAATGACATGGGGAGTCGCTCCCAGAGTTCCCCTTGTGGGGGCATGGAGAGCCACCCTTGGGGTTCCCCCCAAGGTGGCATGAGGAGCCACCTCCGAGGTTCTCCTCGGAGTGGCATGGGGAGCCGCGCCCGGGGTTCTCCCGAGATGGCATAAATGAGGCACTTCCAAGACTCGTAAGATGGCTATATCCTTCAAAGATATCTTCCCATCCTGGTGTAGCGAACCTTGTTCTAATCCTACCAAACCACAGCCCCCAGTTGTTCTCAAACGAGAAAATACCTTCGAATCTTTGTCACTAAACTCGAAGACGAAGTACCACATTTAATAAGTAATTTTATATAATGGGATCGTCACCTTTATAAAATAGGAGCGTCCCTTACAAATGTTATTTTGTTAATATCACGCACCAATCAACGTTATTCCACGTAAGTGCCACATGGAACTGTCTTTAGACGTCACTTGTTTCATTTAATACGTTATCTTTAACGACGTGACTCATTATTTACAACTATAATTGGTCCGTACGACCAAATATATTAGCAAAACACGAAGGTAATTGTGAGTTAACATATGAAATCAATTTCTATCATGTTCAATTGATAAAGTTAACAGAAGGACCAAATAAATAACAACTTCAAAGTTTAAGGAGTAAATTCACGTCCACAAAAATTAAGGTTGAGGTTTATAATAAAAAAGAGAGTCAAATTGATCGACAAAAACATAGTGTAAAACCATTATTAGTTCTTCCTAAACTCATCCCCTCGACAGATGAAGTTATTATTAATTCAAAATATCCGGTGTATACTCCTAAAGATTATACAAAAACCCATGATGATTAGTCCCTTTGTTCTTGCATTTTCTTTAATTTTCTTAATTAAGTTCTGGATTAATTTAAAACACTATATTGATAACTGATTTTTAGAATTTACATCAAAATGTACTTTAATTGTTTACACTTACAGGATTAAATTGATATCCAAAAGAAACAAGAAGAATAATATATATATATTTCACCTTTTACTTTTTTCATTTCTTTCCTTATTTTACCAAATGCTAAGCCTAAATGCGAGACTCGATGTTAGAATTCAGAGAAGACTGTTGTATTTCTCATTAACCAAAAGAAGAAGGATAACAATATAAATATAGCTATATGTACAGGCACGTGCAAGTTAATAGACTAATCAGACAATTAACAATAAACTAAAAATACTAACTATAATTAACAAAAACTATAAACCAACTGAGTGAGCTAACAAGCTAAGATAACTACTAATACTAACATGCCCCCTTAAGTTGGAAGTACATGAAATTACTTTAAGCTTGCAACGATGAGCTAAAAACTGAGCTTCAGGAAGAGGCTTGGTCATGATGTCTACAACTTGGTTTTCTGAAGGAAGATATTGAACCTGTAACTTTTTCTCTAATAAAATGGATATCCAGCCTAACATGCTTTTGTTCTCAAATGAAAAACAGGATTGGCAGCAAGTATTCCAGCTCCAATATTATCACACCATAGAGTTGACGATAAAACCAAGTAAAACAATAATGATTTTAACCAAATCAACTCGATAGCAACTTGAGAAAGAGACCTATACTCAGATAATGTGCTTGATCTAGCAACAATAGGTTGCTTCTTGGAACTCCATACAGTAAGGTTCTTATCTAAGTAAATGTAGTAATATGAGGTAGAGCATTTGTCATCCAAGTTACTTGTCCAATCAGCGTCGGTAAAACCTTCTAAAGATAAGGAAAATGTATGAGTAAAAAGCAAGCCATAATCAATGGTGCATTTCAAGTATTGCAGGCATGATTCTTTTACATGTTGTCCAGTACTCATTTGTGGGTTTTACATAAATTGAGAGCTTGTTGACAGAGAAGGATATATCACGTCTAGTCACGATGAGGTATTGTAAAGAACCTATTGTACTTTTAAACAGGGAAGGGTCTTCAAAGGGGATACTAGAGCTCAGCTTGGCTGAAGGGCATATATGAGTATTACAACTCTTTGATTTTGTACTGTTTGTCTTCTTAAGGAGATCTAATGTGTATTTGGCCTGAGTAATATATAATCCAGAAGCATCTCGATGTGCTTTGAAGCCAAGAAAGTAGCTTACCGAATCGAGCGACTTTAGAACAAATTTCTTGTGCGTATCAGAAATAACTCTTTGAATTAACTTAGAATTATTTTATGTTACTAGTATATCATCAACATATACTAGTACTAAAATAATAGAGGAAGAATCCTTAACAAAAAATATGGATGAGTCAGATTTAGAGTTGTTAAAACCCCACTACATCATAGCTCCTTTAGGCTTCTCAAACCAGGCCCTAGGGACCTGTTTGAGACCATACAACATTTTTCTAAGTCTGTAAACATATTCAGGGTGAGAAGCACTGATGAAACCTACAGGTTGTGACATGTGAACATATTCTTGCAACTCTGAATTTGGAAAGTCATTATTTATGTGAATTTAGTGAAACAATCCAATTATATGTGACAACAGGAGATAAAATAATTTTGATGGTTGATGTTTTAACTACGGGACTGAAGGTGCCATTAAAATAAAAATCATAATGTTGCTGAAGACTCTACTCATCTCTCATGGCAGCAAACCATTTTGGATCAGCTAATGCTTTCTTAATAGAAGTAGGTTCAGATTCAGTATTGCACAAATTGGACAGAAAGGACTTGGGTTTGAAAATTCTATGTTTTGATCGTATGACCATAGGGTGAATAGACTGTTTTGAAGTTATAGGAATATGAGAGGGTGGAGAAGAACTTGGTGTAATGTTTCTAGAATTAAGAACAGGAGAAATAGAGGAAGATAAACTCTCTTGAGTGTGGATTCTCATCTTTGTTGATTAGAGCTTACTTTTTTCCCGTGTGTAGAATTTGTCTTTTAGGATGAAGGTGTTCGAAGAGGGTTACTCCTCTTAGTTTTCATCTCCAAATGGAAGAGATATAGGAATTATGTAAGAGACTTTTCCTTATGGAAGATGAGGAATTCGTGGTGGAGGTGGATAGTACTAGATTTCAGAGATCTTTGGATGAAAATATTTGCCTAATCTTGAAAGTGTTATCAAGGAAGGGGGGAATAAAAATGCTTTGAAATCAACCTGTCTAAAGCTATGGAACCTAGGTAGAGGAGCTGTGATAAAGGACATAGGGAAAGATATATTTATAGCTCAGTTTCACCATTTTGTGGATCACAAACGGGTTGTCCTCAATGAGCATTGGAATTTTGACAAGACGTTAATGTTAATATGCGAGTTAGATGGACATAAAAACCCTTCTGAAATAGAGCTTCATGGAGTCCATTTTTGGATACGTGTTTTAAACCTCCCACTATCATGCATGACAGCCAGTATGGGGGATTCGATTAGGAATATTACAAGAAGGTTTAAAAGGGTTGACGAACATCCGGAAGGAGGATGTTGGGGGAAATACCTTTGCATCAAAGTTTGGCTTGATGTTAGAAAACCTCTACGAAGGGAAAAGAAATTCGTATTAACCCTATTTGGGTTGAGTTCAAATATGAATGTCTCCTAGATTTCTGTTATAAATGTGGGTTACTCTGTCACATTGAGAAAGAGTGTGAGAGGGACTCAAAGACATCAAGAATGGAAGGAAAAAACCAAGTTCCAGTATGGGCCCTGGCTTTGGGTAGTGGACAGTCTGAGTAATAAGTTGAAGAAATATGAACAAAACTCAGAGGAATCCTCCTTCTCAACTGGTGTTTTCGGTAAAAAGGATAAATGGAGGTTGAAAGAGATGGGTTTAAGGGCGGTCTGATTCTATTTTGGGTGAATGATATGTCAGTATCTGTTCATTCGTATCCTCTGGGCCACACTAATGTAATAATTACAGAAGCTGATGGATTTATATGGAGATTAATGAGTTTTATGGAAATCTATATACGTCGTTGAGGAGGCATTCATGGAATCTCGTTAAAAGATTAAACGGGTTAACTAGGAGGCCTTGGCTAGTTGTGGGAGACTTTAATGAAATTTCGGGTCATTTGGAAAAATGGGTGGAAATCCCATATGTGAGGCCCATACGGAAGATTTCAGGAAAACCTTGGATCAATGTTCGTTGAATGATCTACCTATCCCTTTTTTCACATGGTACAAATGAAACATGGAAGGACTATTTCAAATGAACTTCGGTTGAAAATTTGGGCTTCTTTTCCTCAGACCATAGAATGATATTAGTCCATTTAGAAAAGCATGACCCAAATTTAAACTCTAGCCCAAATAATTTAGGCCTGGGCAGAAGACGTTCCTTTGAAGCGATGTGGTTGAGAGAAGTTGATTGTAGGGGTTTAATGAGAGAAGCATTAATGATGTTATCTTTAAACTCTGGAGTTGTCTTTCCTCCCTGAAAGATTGAAGCTTTAAGAAATTTGAGTCCATTCCCAAAACCCTTACGACACACCTAACTTGCCTCTATTTCCTACTAGAGAGGGCCCATACAACACACAACTTTCTTTCATTTGAAGGCTTCAGAAAGAACACCATCAGAGGGATCTTTAATTCCAACGATGTTTGCCAGGAATCTATTAATGAAATTGTGGGGACAGTACAAAACTACTTCAAGGACCTCATTACCACAACAAATCCAAGGCAAGAAGACATTGAGAAAGTTATAGATTGTATTCCCCAAAAGGTCACACCACAGATAAATGAGATGTTGTCTTCACCGATAAGGAAATCGAAGATGCTTTGTGGAGTATGCATCTGTTGAAGAGCCAAGGGGTGGATGATTTTCATGTAATCTTTTTCCTAAAATTCTAGAACATAATAGGTAAGGATTTTGTTAATATCTATTTATATTGTTTGAATAGTAAGGTTGATCTCAACATCTTGTACAAAACACTGATCGTTTTAATTTTGAAAACTATTAATCCCTAGTCTGTTTTTTATTATCGGCCTATCAATCTTTACTTTGTTATTTATAAAATTATTTCAAAAAGCGATTGCTAATAGACTTAAGCTTATCTTGACTGAGATTATATCTGAGATCCTGACGTGCTTTTGTAAAGGGCAGACTTACAACATATAATATTATTATAGCTTTTAAAATGATCCACACGCTAAACAGCAAGAGAAAAGATAAACAGGGTTTGTATGCTCTCAAACTTGACAACAGTAAAGCCTATGATAAGTGGAATGGAACTTCCTATTGGCTGTTATGAGGAAACTGGGATTCAGTGAATCTTGGACAAATTTAAGTTTCAGATGTATATCCTCAGTTTCATATTCCTTTTTGGTGAAATGTGCAATTTATAGTAATTCTTTTCCTCACAGGGGCCTATGTCAAGGGGAGCCCCTCTCTCCCTATTTGTTTCTTTTATGTACTGAAGGCTTTTCACTGATTATTAAGGATGCTCAGCATATATATCAATTAATTTTCCCTAAGTTTAGTCATAATAGCCCTGCTATATCCCATTTTTTATTTGCTGATGATAGTCTACTTTTTCTATAGAGTTGATGTGGGGACCTATCAAAATATTTTGAAACTGTATTGCCGAGCCTCGTGTCAAGGAATGAATCTTGAAAAAACAATTATGGCTTTCTCCCCAAATGTTCCTCCTGAGATTAGAGATAACTTGTCAGCCTTATTAGGAATCAAATTGATAAAATTTTATGAAAAATATATGGGCCTCCTCTCTTAGACTGGATAAAATAAAAAAAATAACTTTTTAATGACATTATGGATAATGTCTAGAGGCACGATGAGTCGTTGGCGTGAGAAACAGTTCTCGATTGACGGGAAATAGTTTTTTATTAAGGTAGTAGTGCAAACTCTTCATGCATACACTATGAATGTCTTTAGACTCCTAATTTCTTTTTGTATGGAATTAATCAATGAGATAGCTAAATTTTGGTGGGATCCTTTAACCATAGAGGAAAGATGCACTGGTTATCTTGGAGAAACTTACGCAAACCAAAATCTTTTAGGAGGATGGGCTTCTGATCTTTGGAGATTTTCAATCAAGCTCTTTTGGCGAAACAAAACTGGAGGATAATCAAAGATCTTTACTGTTTGATGGCCCGTATTCTTAAAGCTAAGTATTTCCATTCATATGATTTTCTTTCTTGTAAAATGAAGTCTAACTGTTCTTATTTATTGCGTAGCATTATGTAGGGGATGGACATTTTCTGTAAAGTTTTTGTTAGAGGGTGGGCAATGGGCATTCCATTCGGGTCTTTAAGAATCTATGGCTCCCAAGACCCAATACTTTTAAGCCTATTGTTTCAAGTACTTGCCCATCTGAGCTTAAAGTAGCATATTTTATTTCTGATCATCAATGGAATAAACATACCCTTATTCGGTACCTAGAGCCTACTAACATTGAGGTAGTTTTTTCGATTCTTCTAGCTTCTGTTTCAATAAATGATGAAATGTGTTGGAATTTTGATAAAAAGGGAGGCCACACAGTTAAAAAGTGGTACGACTTAGGCTTATCTCTAAATTACCCAGATTCTTCTTCTAGAGGTTGTGGAGATTATTGGTGGTGGAAGCGCTTGTTAATAAGGTGAAGATTTTCATGTGGAGAGCTTCCCTCGACTTGATCCCTGCCTGATGCAGGTTGTATTAAGCTTAATGTTGATGGAGCTAAAAGAGCTAATCACGGTGCAGTATGAGGCATTTTTTGGGATTGTCACGGATGTGTGGTGGGGGCTTTTACCAGGCACTTGGATGGTAATTTCTCCCATATTATTGTTGAGGCTATAGCCCTTTTGGAAGGCATTTCTCTTGTAGTAGAGAAAAATATTCAAGTGGATGTTGTCGAAGCTGATTGCTTAGAACTCGTTAATGCTTTGGCAATTAATTTGAGTTATTTTTCAGAATTGGGGCTTTTCCTTGATGCTTGTAGATCTCTTACTGTAAATAGAAGAAATTTAAGGATTAATCATGTCCTTCGTTCTTGTAATGAAGCGGCGTATATTATTTCTGGCTTTGGTCTTTCTAGTTCAGAGTCTTTTTGTTGGTGGGAGTCACCCCCCCCCCCGATTTGTGAGATTTTCATAAAAGATTTGTTTTGTTGAGTAATTTCGGTGTTGGTAGAGTTGTTCATGTTTTAAAAAAAGGAAGACGGAATTTCAGATTGTAATAATGTTGAAGAAGAACCTTCTGAAGAAGACCTTGAAGATGAATTTGTATCATTTGTAACCTTTAACTTGTTAGATTTCGAGAAGAGATTTGAGAACATAATAGGTGACATAGTTAAAGAACCTGAACTACTATTAGTCGATGATTTTATTAGCTTTTGATAGGAAAATTCTATTTTATTAAACAAAATACTAGGACAAATATAGATTTTACCAGTTTTAAGGTCTAAAAATTGATACCCTTTATGAGAATCAGAATATCCAAGAAAAACATAATGAATTGTATGGAATTGAAACTTATGCTGATTATAAGGTCTAATGTAGGGGAAGCATGAGCTGCCAAAAGTTCTAAGAAAACTAATATTGGGTAGTTATGAATATAGTAATTCAAATGGAGATTTATGCTTTAAGATGAGAGTAGGAAACCTATTTATAAGATAGACAGCAGTACTAAAGAATTCCCACAAAAAACAAAGAAAAAGCTGAGCTTGGGCCAATAAAGTAGGAGTGTTCAACGGTCGGTCTGGTCAGATTTTTTGAGGAAAACGAGACCAGAAATTACAGTCCTCCTAGACGAAGGACCGAACCGATCAAAATACAGCAAAAAATTTGAACCGACCAGACCAAACTTCAATGGTCGGTTCAGACAGATTTTACCGTCTAAGTACGCATTTTATATGCGTGATAAATACACGTAATTTTCAGATTAAAAATTTAATACATGGTTAATATATTAAACGTATTATAGGCGTGATAAATACGCCCTATTTCAATGCATGCTTTAATAGAACACACATGTGGGTACTTACTTCATCCTGAGGAGGTACATGCAGTACTTTTATAACTCATTCCTGCCTTAACTCTCTATTTCCTTTCCGACGTGGGAATGGGAAAATCTCACTTTTTACTTCAAAAAGCATTATATATATATTATACGCTCGATCTGGTCGGTCCGGTCTAGAATTGGTTAAAATTATGGAGTGAACTAAAAGTTCGATCCTCTTTAAAAAGAGGACCGGATTGATCAAATATATGAAAAAAATCATCCAGACCGATCAACTTAGGTCCGATCCGGATCGGATTATACGGTCTGGACGGTTTTTGAACAATCCTACAACAAAATCAGATCAGTTTCTATAATTTGTCTATGTTTCCTTTCTATCTTGTCATTTTGCTAGTGTATGTAAGGACAATGGTGCCTAACGGTTATACCAAGTTGGTCTAAAATGGGGTTTAGGCTCCTAAATTCATCTCCCCAGTCTCTTTGGATGCCTTTGATTTTAGAATTAATCTATCTTTCTACAAAGGGTATGAATTGAAGAAAAAATAGATTTTGCTTCAGATTTGAGTCTTAAAGGAAAGTTCCGATAAAATCTTGTAAAATCATCAATTATACTTAGGTAATATCTATGACATTTTAGAGACGTCATGGGTGAAAGACCCTAAATATCAGCATGGATTAATTCAAAAGTTGCATTAGTTTGTTGTTCAACAAAAGGAAAACTTCTTAAATGCATTTTACCAAATTTGCATGCATTACAAAAAAAAAGGAATAGCAACAGAAGAAATTTTATTACATTGAAGCATAGTTTTCAAAACAATGCTTGAGAGATGCCCAAGTCTTTGGTGTAACACATTGATATCACTACAAAAATCAGAATTGAAACTTTTGCAACTAACAAGGAAAGCATTAAGACTAACATATTTGAAACTAGGATTAACAACAGATAGATTGCAAAGACTATCACGACTAACATAGTTACCTTGACATGAATGTAAACTATATGAAGTAGCTACATAACTTGCAAGGACTTTGTTTGCAGGAGTAGAATTTAGAGTGAAAGGTAGCTTTGAAGCAATAGACCTTTTGATGACAAAATGATACAAAGCATCTCTAAGAAGTCGTCGTAGAAGGACCCTCTTTGAACTCTCCTCATTATAAAATAGAAAATTGAGTCAATTTCTATGATAGCATCACTATCAAAAACAAGTTTGGACACACTCAGAAGATGTTTAGTTATGGAGGGAACACATAAGATTTGGCTTAAAAAAAGAGACAGCATTTGTGAGTCCGAATTAAACCTACTATTGTTATGAACATTATTAGCTAACAAAATTTCTGAACTACTTATGTGAGACATAGGTAATAACTCACCATTTCCCACCATGAGTTTGCCTTTACCTCTATAGTCAGATTTCAAGTAATATGATTTGTTGCCCCATTGTCGAGATACCACGAATTATGAGTGACTGATGAAGGTTGTGCAATGTAGGTAGCAGTGTTGGAGCTCCCTGGATTACGATTTAGTATGTGACTTTGCTATGGGTTGTACTCTGGTTGCTGTAACTCATAGTCAAACATGTTATAACAAAGCACTATGGCCTATACGTCTGCAAATTTGACAGATTAGTATGGGCATTCCTCTTCCATGACCATGACCTCCACTTCTTGAATTATGTATGCCTCGACTGGTAAAATCGTTACCTCATCCTCTTCTAGTGTTAGAGGAGTTAAACATGACAGCATTGGCAAAGGGACTTGACAGATCTACTAAGGTACTAACAAGAGATTTATTCTACTCCAAACGCATTTCTTGGCTCTGTAAAAGAAGCTGAGCCTCTTGTTTTAAAACAAGTTCTTGTCTTGAGGTGAGATTGATGACCACAGGATCATAATCATTTCCGAGACCTCCTAGTGAGACCTCATAGGATGTACAACAACAATTCTTCGTCTGAGATGTTTTGTCCAGAAGCTGGTAGATTAAAAGCAATAAAGCACATCTTAGAAATATAGTTATTTACCGTTGAGGAACATTTTTGGGTAGACTGAAGTTGAAGTCTGGATTTTGAATTTGTGGCAAACATACTCTCAAGAACAGTCCAAACTTCACTAGAAGTCCCACAATTAGTTACGTGGCTAAACATTGATTCAGAGATGGAAGACAACAACCAGCTTAAAAAAAACTGATCGACGCGAGTCCAAGACAAGAAAATAGGGTTAAGAGAAGTTGCAGAGGAAACAACACATGAGCTATCTTTAGTGACCTTAGTAATATATTGAGGTGGACGCACAGTTCTACCAAGGATAAGATCTTCTAACCCATATGCACAGACAAACACACAGATTTGAGAACGCCAGAAGATGTAGTTTCCTTAATCAATACGAATATGGATAGGAATCAATTTTTTTGAGATTTAGTTCTCAAGATCTGAGAGAAGTTGAGATTCATAGGTGCTGTTCGAAGTTGTAGACATGGTCGAAGGAATTAAAGAACAAATCGAGGAAAAATTTAGGAGAAAGAAAGAAGAGAAGAATAATAAAAAAAGAGAGAAACAAATTATAGCTTTGATACCATGTTAGAATTCATAGAAGAATACTGCATTTCTCATTAACCAAAAGAAGAAGAATGATAACTACATAAATACAGCTCCATGTACATGCACGTGCAATCTAACAGACTAATCAGACAATTAACAATAAACTAACAATACTAACGGTAACTAACAAAAACTATAAACCAATTGAGTGAGCTAACAAGCTAAGCTAACTACAAATACTAAACTCGATGCCACTATTTCATAATATTTATTCTTGGTCATGACAATTAAGACAATATGATTTGAACTCATGATTTTCAATATTAATACGAACTATTAGCCATCTCTTTAATTATTTTGAAGAATTATATAATAAAGAGAAAAAAGGAAAACTTGAACAAGAAAAAAAGAAAAAAAAGGACGATGATTTTTTTTACATTCTAATAGGTTGTAGCCATGTAGTTGGTTTTGCTACAACGTATAAAAATTGAACAAGAAACTCATCATTTCTTCAACACTCAATTCTGCAGGGAATTATTATCTTTTTAACAGCAAGGCTTTTCATCTCGTCCATACATTCAAATATAATCTTAATTGTGCTTCAAGCTTACAGAAGGATGCATGGAAGTAGAACATCAATCATCAATGTCTTATATTACACGGTTGAGGGCCAAAACCATGTTATAATCGTTCAAAAAACGATAAAGATATTAAACTAAGATACAGAGGATGGGAAGATGTAAGGATTAATGAAGTGAAGTAAATCACATGAAAGCAATAGTAAGAAAACCTACAACAAGATAAATAAAGCACTTCTTATAGGAAAGTTGATGGGCAGAGGAAGGTGGTGGTGGCAGTAGTGATGGTGGAGGCAATGATGGAGGCGGGGGAAATGGGGGC
>QANY01008651.1:1877347-1968012 GCA_003255025.1 Datisca glomerata
GGGGGCGATGGTGGAGGGGGCGACACTGATGGAGGTGGAGGAGATGGTGATGGAGGTGGAGGAGGCAATGGAAGTGGAAGTGGGGGTGATGATGGTGGGGGAGGTGGAGGAGATGATGGTGGAGGTGGTGGTGATGGTGGTGGAGGTGATGAAGACAGTGAAGGAGGTGGTGGTGATGGTGGAGGGGGCGATGGTGGTGGAGGCAATATTGATGGTGAAGGGGGCGATGGTGGCGGCGGTGACACTGATGGAGGTGGGGGCAATGGTGGCAGAAATGATGGAGGTGGAGGTGGGGGATATGGTAGCAGAGGTGAAGATGATGGTGGCGGAGGTGATGAGGGTGGGGGAGGGGTGGAAAACTGTCTCAAATTAGAACCAAACCAAGTATTGGAAGGGAATGAGCCATTGAAAAAGAAGCTAACAGAACTCAAATCAGAAGCAGAGACATGCACAAACTCTGGAACCCAACCATCAGCCCCATCCCCATCACGGTACAAATACAAATACCCAATGTAGTCTGCACAAGGCCCTTCTATCTCAAAACTATCCTCAGAACATTTTCCAAACCTCCCCAGAACAGCGTCGTCCAGTCTCGGAGCATATATCTATTTGTCAATCAGATAAAAGAGAATAATCAATCAATTCAATTCAAGTAAAATAACTTCAACAATGTTCAAGTAACACAAACATCATATTAAACTCAAAATTCAACTTTGTAAGGACTAAATTGACAACAAACACAATTTTTAGGGATATAAAATGTATATTACCGAGTAAGATTCTGAAATGAGACACATTCCCATAGAGCTAATTGACTGGACAGTTTTACTATAAACTGAACATATTAATCAATATTGTTTCAGGAAACAATATTGTTCTTAAGAGTATTTTACATTTAAAAACAGTGTTTGGTAGTAATATTCATTAAATGTTTTAACTATAAATTTTCTGAAATAATTGTTAAAAAAACAGTTTTCAAAATGAGTTAAGATCAGAATAAGTGTTTTGATTTTATACTAATTTTGTATTTAAAAAACAGATAATAAAAGCCAAACAGTAAATTTCTAAATATATTCTGCATAAACCATTAACAAGCAAACAGGTGAATGCTATATGGAAATAAGTAAAGCAGATTAAATAGTGAGAGTGAAATGGAACCTGATTGCCATGAGAATCTCCAAAAACAAGAGCGATTTGATCTCTGGTACTTAAGGAAGATGAACAGCTTGTTATTATGATAACCCTGTACTTACAATCCCCAACTTCCTTTACAAGAAAATCAAATTTATAAACTCAGCGTAATCCTAATTGAATACAGTAAGTATATACAGGAAGGAAACAAAGGGGGAAAAGTAGAGAAACCCAAAACCTGGAGATAGTTGATCTTGAAGGAATCTGGAGCAGAATGGAGATTGAAGCTGGTTGGGTTAGCTTCAGAGAGCGTGAAAATGGCGGTGTAAAGAAGCACTAAAATCAGTGCTCTGATCATTCTCTCTCTCTCTCTCCCTCTCTCTCTCTCTCCCTCTCTCCCTCTCTCCCTCTCTCCCTCCCTCCCTCCCTCCCTCTCTCTCTCCCCCTCTCTCTCTCACAGCAGAACCAGAGGTTCTGAAGAAGGATGTAAATTGATAATGCTTTTTGTACGGCTTTTATATTCCACTAGGCTTATGAACACCATGCCCCTCATGTCTCCCTTAAACGAGAAAATTTCTTACATTGTTATTATAGGAGTATTTGAAATTTAAAAAAAATAAAACTCAACATTAAATTATTAAATGTAAATAACTCAGTCGGAGACGATGTTTGGACGGCCGGTGTTCATCTAAAAAAAGTGTAAATAAATTTTTAATATTATTTATGCCTTCTAACCAATACTTTGTCTAGAACACACTTTTAAAAAAACTCTTCACATTTATACCACTGAAATTAATGGTAGGAATATTCGTTATCAATAATGCAGTGATGAGTCTAGTTGAAAATATCTTCCAAATAGTTTTTTTTACAACTTCCAAAAGGATTTTTGACAAAAAAGAAAATATGTTCCAAAAGGAGCGGGTAAAACGTTATAATTTTCGGTAAGTGGGTAGAAATATCACGTGCTCTCCAATATCCAACAGTTCAATTTGACATTAATTGTTCTTTTTCCCACGTACTGTTTGTTTGAATTAAAAAAAACACCTTATCTTTCCGTATTACTGTTTGGTGAGAGCTTATAAATTCTTTTTTTTTAAATAATGTGAGAAAAAATTAAATAATTGATTAAAATTTTAAATGATTTGATAATTATTTATATATTAATTTAATAAATTATTTTAATAGATCATAAAATAATAAACTATAAATAATTTATACTCACTAATTAAAAATTAATCAATTCATTAATAAACCTAAGATTATTCATAAAGAAAATTGCATTGTTTTGAAAAGGCCATGGAATAGGAAAATCACATACACAAACAATAACTAATAAGAAGCATCATATATAGAAAGTCACTTAATAAAAACCCAAATTCTCATAGACTTACTCAAAACTAAACAAATGTTCTTGATGGTTTCCACATCAATCAATACATGGCTGAGGACTAAAACCAAGCCTCCACAAAATATTACATACTTAATTAACTACCACACCCTTAACAGCAAATTTAGAGATAGAGATATACCTAAATCACATGAAAACCAGATGAAAGAAGCAGCCCTGAAAGAAGATACACAAACCATTTATGGCTACTAAGTTGGGGGGAAGCGGAAGGCGGAGGCGGTGGTAGGAATGGTGGGGGTAGGAATGGTGGTGGCAGGAACGATGGTGGTGGTGGGGGCGGGGATAGGATGGGGAATAATGGTGATGGAGGTGGTGGTGGGATGAAGAACTGAGCCAAATTAGACCCAAACCAAGTGTTGATAGGGATAAGTTTGTTGAAGGAAAAATTAACGGTGTCAATATCAGAGCTCGAGACCTCCACATTGTTTGGAATCCAACCGTCAATACCATCACGATAGAGATACAAGTAGTCAATCTGGTCTACACAAGGTCCGCTAACATCATATGTGTCCACAGAACATTCTTTAAATTTTCCTGAAACTGCATCATCCAGTCTTGGTGCATATACCTAATTATTGCCGATTTATGAGAGTAAATATGTGATATACCGTTATATATGCCATTTTGGTATACAAGATTATGTAATGTTGATGAATTAATCTTATATCAAAAGCGTGTTTTGGATTTATAGATAAAGTAGAAGGCATGATTAAGATAATAGAACTATAGTTCAAATATTCGAGCGCACAATATTTATCCGTACAAGTCCTGCACAAGGCATATATGGGTCCACATAACTAAACGACAAGGACAATGATATGTCACATATACAACTGTCCATAACATTTATCTTTTGGAAACTAACATTACATTTCACTTCAATAAAATTAAGTGTCTATGAATTTGGAAGAGAGCTTCGTACAAACATAATTTAATGTATTTAAAATCAGTACTTCAAACTACATGTACTTAAGTACTTAATAAATGTTATTGTTTGAAACACACATTTTTATAGATGGAAGCACTTTTACGTATAAAAATATATGTTATAATGTTTCTTAAAATACTTTTACATACACATAAATATGTTTTATAATATATGTAAATGCTTTTTAAAAATAAGTAAAACTTAGTTATGAACTATAATATTATCATTTTAATGTTTAAATATATTTCTAGTTATAAACACTAGCAAACACACCATTAATGTTATTAGTCAAAACAACTGTGTAGACCATTATGATCTTCATATATTACCTTATAAACCTCAAAATGATCGACTTTTCATGGTGAAGAATCAAAAGAAAACATTTGTTTGTAGTTTGAGCTGTAAAATTGATTTTTTTGTCATTTTTCATATAAGTAAGTATAATTTTATATGGGGTCCAGTTATTCTCTAACATGTTTTTTTGTTCAAATGTCATGCAACAGAGTCAAATTCCCCTTATCAATTCAAATTAGTCATGTCTCTTAGGTTTACTGAAAACATTTACTAGAAGGTCTCTTCTACCCAACCATTTCAAACGGACAAAGTTCATGTTACTTGAAGCATCCAAATAGACGAGGCCATCTGAGTACCATTTATCTCTCACTCGGCTAATAAAGCAGTGTCATTTCTCTAAATAAACTCACTTTTTACGGATTATATATCCTTCATGGTTTGGTAGGGTTCAATTAGCCGGACCTTGAGGAAAATTACTTTCAAGTATATGAAATTAAAACTATTCACAAACAGTTCATGACCAAAAATACTAAACAAAACCCTCTAAACTTATATTTAATAAAAACTTCACAACTTAAGTAAGTCAAAAATCCACTCCACTTAGAACCCTCTAATATTATTAAAAACATGTAATTAAGATTTGCTTACACGTGATACATTCTTCTATAAATAGTTTTAATAATAACACTCTAAAAGAGATGATTTATGACACGTTTAAACATTTTAGAAAGTAATATTAACAGTAAATAAATAACTAATAAATTTTAAAGTAAATGAACCTGATTGCCATGAGAATCTCCAAAAACAAGGGCAATTTGGTCTCTGGTACTTGAAGGTGATGAACAGCTTGTTGTTATATTAACCCTGTAATGGCAGTCTCCTACTTCCTTCATTAAAAAAAACCCCCACAAAATAAAAATATTAAAAAAATCAGAAGAAACAAACCTGTAATCTCAGTGATTCGCTTAAAAAAAATAAAAATAGGGAAGAAAACCCCTGAAAACCTGAATAAAGCTGATGCTGAATGTTTTGGGAGCAGGCTGAGGAAGAAAGCTGGTCTGTTTGGCTTCTGAGAAAGTGAAAATGAGGGTGAAAAGCAGCACCAAACCCAGCGTTGTCATCGTTTTGCTTTCTCTGTGCTAAACTGAAGAAGTAAAGTTCTTTGTGAGAGGGGAAATAAGCTGCTTCTACTACATTTTGTTATATATATAATATTCCATAAGAGTTTATTTATTTTATTTCATTTTAAATTTTTGTACTGATCTTTTATGTTTAGGGTTAGGTAAGAAATATTTATCTTCTCCAATATGTGCCGTAGAAATGTCACGTGATCTCTTAATTCCTCTTCCCCCCAAAAAATATTAATTAAATAGATTCACGTGTTTCTCATTTTTTGCATCGGTCCAGGTGTCCTCTTTTGGGTCGAAAATCAAGAATTAAAAAACCCTCTCAAAACAAATTTTCATGAAATTCAGAACAATCATAATTATATTGTTTTCCAAACCCAATGTACAAAGAAGAGTTTCTGTTTAGGTTTCGAAATAGAGTAATGTCCGTTAACTAAGAAAAAAATACATGTCTCTTTTTAATCAATTTTACAGTTTGAGCTTAAATTTTTTTTTTACCATCTTCTGTCATATTTTTAATTGACTTCGCCAGCCTCTCCCATGTAAGTTGTTTTAATTACACGGTTACCACTCTAGTTCCAAAACATATTAACTTTCAAAACATAAAACATATTTTTCTTTTATATTTTACGAAAAATTATAATGATTAAATAAAAATTGAGTTAGGCATCAACTAAATAATGGCATGTTTGAACTTTAGTAAAGGGTAACGGAGTTTTGCCTAACTGCTGAAACCAAAGGAGTTTTATCTAATTGTTGAAACTAAAGGTTTTGTCTAATTGTTGATATTAAATGAGTGTTTATGTAACTACAGTAAACTGCAAGGAAAATTGACGTAGTTTACTCTAAAAAATAAAGAAGATTAAGAGTTGACCATAACATGCCAATTGGGCATACACGTCATCATTTTGGATAGAAATATATTAGAGCAGCAGTGACATCTTCAGTTAATGCTCGTTGTGAAAAGGATATATGTGGAGCGATTCCAATCTCTTTTGAAAATGGACTGACATCAGCTTCGGTCAGCAGAGTCTCGACACGTCACTCAACCATATTAAACATTGCTTCCTTCCGATTATAGGCGATGGAAGGATTAGATGGAAACGGATTGAATATAAATATTTAAGATTAGTTGATATTCATGAGCTAAAGGGATGTCATTGGATGTAGTTACACGAACGGTCTAGTCTCAGTAAATGAAAAATATGGCATGAGAACGTGGAGGTCGGGATCTGAAGGGTGAATGACGAACACTTTGAGCCAGTCTATGTATAGAATGTGACAAAATGCTATTGGGAGGAGGAAATCAGATAGATTTCTCCAAGTCTAATAAGTAGGGAATTACAAAATGAATCCAAGAGTGTAAAAAATCCTCCACAATAAGGGGGAAGAATTACGTTTATAGAGAAGCTTCAGGACAGGGTCCACTCCAACCAATCTCTTGACAAATTGGCAGTGAGCTCTACATAATGACACATTAACACGCTCGTTGAGGTGGCAAACATCCAATCATCGCTTATTTAAACCACAATCGTGTGGGTATGAGTATCTATAGGAAGGATTTTCATGTACGCTACCTTTCGCATTGCGCCATGTGTCATATACAGTCACCGTTCATGGAAGAAAGGACACAGAGATCACTCACATCGTCGAGATTGGCGGTATTCATCCGGGACCCCTTCCGAGGGGTGCCCTAACAACTAGATCCCTTCCCAATTTAAAGACGATACATCCACAACCCTAAAAAATGTCGTATTAGTGATTGGTTATCATTTTCAATATAGCGTAACCTCATCCTAATTTTACTAGATTACAGTCCTAAAAATATTCCCAGACAATGGACCCACTTAACTCTTTGTCAGTTGACTTAGCGGTTATAAGGATATGAATGAATACATAAAAATATTAAATAATACAAGATAAATTTTAAGCCATTCAATTGTTGAAATAGATCAAGCAATCACGTTCAAAAATCAAATCTAACACTTGACAGTAGTTCATAGGAGTGAAAATGTCATAGTGGCGAGTCAAAGTCATATAGATCAACCTCGTAAATAATGGAAGGTGCATCCATGTACACTTGCCTTCTACATTAAATTAAATAGAGATGATATTTTCAAAATTGTTGAAGCAAAAAGTCTTTCTCATAAAGTATGAGTTTCTTGATAATATTGTTGTTTATATTAACGTTTGGCAATCAGAAGGGATCTAAATGCTCTTTAGTTTAACTTAACTATTGTTGTTCCTTTTAAATGATTTAGATAGTTTTTTTTTTATTTTTGAATTTCCAAATCAACTCACTATGTGTTTTTTTAATAAATATATTATAATAGTATGATGTTTTAAAGTACCCAAACATCTAAATATGGCATCTACCACTAAAAGAAGAGGCAGGCGCATAGGATAATAGTGATTGGAAAAGAAAATATAGAGTTAAAGATAAAAAAAATATAGCGTGGAGAACGTTAACACGTAGCAGCAAAAACAAAATATCAGACTTTTTCATTAGCCAAAGCTAATAGTAAAAGACTTGAAAATGTCGAGGTTCCACCACTAATTCACAAAACTTTTTATGCGTCCATTAATGGGGGAGTCTCAATTATCATTGGCCAAAAACATTCATGTCAAAAAGTTCTGAAGCTAGCTACCATTCCTCTCCACCTTTTTCTCTTCACGTCTTTACCTAACATTCATACACAAATCCAACTTCAGCTTATTTTTCAGTAAACACTCATAAAAAGTTGACTCAATTATGGTGCCCGTAGTGCCGCTAAGGTACACCCATGAGTGCCACCCCATGATGGTACCATGGGTGCCGCCTCATGGCAGCTCTATGGGTGTCACCACCACGGTAGCACTGCGGGATGTCACTCCCATAACAGCACCGTGGCGTATCACCCCACGGGTGCTGCATAGAGATGTCCGAATCACCCTCCGTGATGCAACTTGGAGACAATGCTGACATGCTTCAAACAAGACACAACGCTACACTAGCATGAGTCATCAATCACAAACTACCAAGTCAAGGGACAAAGACGTGGGTAGGTGTATGGTTACCTGGGAACGTTTGGGAGGCTGTGAACTGGCAGGATTAGGGGCGATGCGACGTTGTACTGGACGGGGGACATACTTCCTTGGTACGACCACTCTAGACATTGAGGGTGTGCTACCCTCCTACCTTGGGGATGAGTTGGTTTGAGAGAACCCTTGGAGAGGAGGAGCTGGGTGAACACCGCCGTTGCGCCTCACCGGCTAGGCGTGTTCTCCCTAAATCATGGTCATCACACAGACCCACGTGGCGCCACCCGATTGGCTCATGTGTAATCCTTTTCTTACTCACCTAAGTATGATTAGTCAGCTTAATTTCTCACTCAAGGGATTAGTTGCAATGCCCCCCCCCCTTTTGTTCACCTATAAAAGGATGACTCTTCCTTCATTTGAGAGGATTGAAAGTTTAGAGAGAGAAGCTCCCAATTTAGAGAGAGAAACTCTAACTTTAGAGTGAAACTCCTATTTCTAGAGTGAGAAACTCCTACTTCTCGAGAGAGATATAGAGTAAGCATTTTTCACTACCCTTGATTGTCTAGAGTGCTCCTCATTCACCTCTCGACGTCCTCCTTGACGTTCTCAGGTGTTGTTCTGGTCACGAGCTAGGACTAGAGCACTTCTGCTCCTCACCCACATGACACCCTTGTATCTATATTTGGCGACTCAACTGGGGAGTGGTCTGTCAAACTAGCAAAGGACCATCATGGCTGGTCGTGTAAAGGGAAGAGTAGTTCTATCGCACACGGAGGGAGACAGAACTACACTCAATGGCGAGCGTGAATAAGAGTAGGAGAACATTTCACGTTCGATACAACCAGGCACAGCTACACAAGTGCAAGTGCAAGCCGAGGCTATCCGGGAACTCCAAGCTTCTAACGTTGAGATTAGGAGAGTCATTGATACATTAAACGCCTACATTAGTGCTACCACACCACAACACCCAAAGGACATCATCCTCCCCGTCATTGGACCATAGCAATGCCGCCACCCTAGTCAAGTTTACCCAACCCGCCATCTAGGAGCATCCTTCCATCACACTTGTGCGGACACGCTCCCGCTCAACTAAGTCAAGCTTGCCCAACCCACCACCTAAGAGTATCCATATGTCACACTTGCGCGTACAAGCTCCCGCTCAACCAAGTCGAGCTCACCTAACCTCCCACTAAGGACTACACCAGTCGCGCGCAGTCCAAGGGCTGCCAAGCCATGTCGCTACCAAAAGCCACCAAAATGTCACCACTAAGCATCCGCCATCAAGCATGCTCCACGCGAGGCACACCCAACCGCCATCAAGCATGCTCCACACGAGGCACACCCAACCTGCCATCAAGCAAGCTCCCCGCCACTGCACCTCGTACGCGCACCAAGCTCCCGCGCACACCAAGCTTTTTGCCACTCACATGCCACCACCAAGCAGGCTCACTCCCGCGCTCATTCCCGTGTGCGAAGGACTGATCGTGTATCTCTCATGCCACTACCAAGCAAGAGCATGCCGCCAAGAAATTGGCCCATGCCTGCGCTGACTCCCATTATCGAAAGCCCCCATCCTGGGAATACCACCAGCCTTCACCATGGGCATGCAGCCAACCCCCGCCTCAGGTGCACAACCAACCTCCATCGTAGGTGTGTAACTGACCTCTCTCATGGGTGCCCAACCATCCTATGCTGCAGATGTTCAATCACAAGCATTCTCCTAGAACCATGTTCAATCAAAGGTTCAAACCAACACTCAGCTCTTGCACATGCCAATGCTACTATAATGGCTCAAACCAGCTTCATCCCAGGCGTAGACAACATCCTTTATGGAAGTGGTCATTTCATTACCCATAAAGCTCTCCTAAAGGTGCTTTAAGAGGAGAGGGTAAGATCATCGCTGAATGAGTCCGTTGTCGACTTCAGATTGCCATATTCGGCCGACATAGCTTTGAGACCATACTCCGCAGATTACGTTCCCCCAATGAAAGTACAATGACAGAAATGGGTGTGCCAAGGAACACGAGATACGTTTCATCGATGGCATGAGACCCTATAGTTACAATGAGTTCATGCGTTTGAGAGAACTTTCCACATCCTTGACGGAGCGAGCTTTCACACCTTTATTTGAAAACACCCATGATAAATGTCACGCCTGGTGAAACGCATAGGCTCCAACACCTTTACTTGAAAACACCTATGATAAAGGTCAAGCCTGGTGAACCGCATAGGCTCTAACACATTCACATGAAAACACTCGTGATAAAGGTCACGCCTGGTGAAATGCATAGGCTCCAACGCCTTTACGTGAAAACACTTGTGATAAAGGTCACGCCTTGTGAAACGCATAGGCTCAAACGCCTTTACTTGAAAATACTTGAGATAAAGGTCACGCCTAGTGACGTATAGGCTCCAACGCCTTCACTTGAAAATACCCGTGATAAATGTCACGCCTAGTCAAATGCATAGGCTTCCACGCCTTCACTTGAAAACACCTGTGATAAAGGTCACACCTAGTGAAATGCATAGGCTCTAACACATTTACTTGAAAACACTCGTGATAAAGGTCACGCCTGGTGAAATGTATAGGCTCCAACACTTTTACTTGAAAACACTCGCGATAAAGTTCACGCCTGGTGAAACGCATAGGCTCCAACGCCTTCACTTGAGAACACTCGTGATAAAGGTCACGCCTGGTGAAATGCATAGGCTCCAACGCCTTTACTGATAAACACCCGTGGTAAATGTCACGCTTGGTGAAACACATAGGCTCCAACGCTTTCACTTTAAAACACCTATAAGGTCACGCCTGGTGAAAGGCATATGCTTCCACGCTTTCACTTGAAAACACCTGTGATAAATGTCATGCTTGGTGAAATGCATAGGCTTCCACGCCTTCACTTGAGAACACCCATGATAAAGGTCACGCTTGGTGAAATGCATAGGCTTTCATGTCTTCACTTGAAAACAACCATGATAAAGGCATGGCTGGTGAAATACATAGGTTTCCATGCTTCACTTGAGAACTCCCATGGTGAAATGCATAGGCTTTCATGCCTTCACTTGAAAACACACATGATAAAGGTCATGCCTGGTGAGATGCATAGGCTTTCACACATCTAATTGAGAACACCTATGATAGACGTCATGTTTGGTGAGACGCATAGACTCTCACGCCTGTACTTGAGAACACCCATGATAAATGTCACGCTTGGTGAGATCTATGGGCTTTCACGCCTTTACTTGAGAACACCAATGATAAACGTTATGCTTTGTGGGATGAGTAGGCTTTCACGCACCCCTCGGCGTAGGCTTTCACATACTTATTGGCGGATGCTCCTGCGTACTCATTGGGGGATGCTCCTGCGTACTCATTGGGGGATGCTCCCGTGCAGTCCTTGGAATATGCTCCGCGATATCCCTAGCGGATGCTCCCGCGCACTCCCTGGTGGAGGCTCCCGCGCACTCCCTGGTGCAATTCCTACAAAAATCCTAGAGAGATTTACTTTTGAATCTAACGAGCGATTGCTAGTGTAAGGATCAATTAATAGCTTTGTGGATGTCAAGAACAAAGATCGTGATGTAGAGAATTGGATCCTGCCAAATCAGAATTTCTCCATTAAAAGAAAAGGTATAAAATTGTTTCTATCTTTTCAGGATACGTTTATATTGTTATGTACATATCATTGGTTTGGTTTTGTGTGTAGGGACATAATCCCACTACCCAACGGGAAGAAACCTGTAGGATGTAAATGGATCTACAAGACCAAATACAACAGCAATGACACCATCGAAAGATATAAAGCCTGACTAGTTGTCAAAGGCTTTACTCAGACATATGGAGTGGATTACCAGGAGACGTTCGCTCCAGTGGTAAAAATGAACACGATCCGAGTGTTACTATCCGCTGCCACCAACCTCAGCTGGGACTATATCAAATGGATGTTAAAATTGCATTCCTCCAAGAAAATCTGGAAGAATAAGTATATATGTCCCTACCTCCAGGACATGAGAAAGCGACGCACCCATCTCTGGTATGTAGATTAAAGATGGCTATCTACGGCTTGAAACAGTCACCAAGGGCATGGTATGGGAAATTAAGCTTGTCTCTTTTAAAAATTAACTTTGTCAAAAGCTCTACTGACTCATATATGTTCGTCAAACACACGAACAACTCCACCACCATCATTTTAGTCTACGTAGATGACATCATCATCACCGGAAATAACCACGATGAAATATGGAGTGTTCAACAATTTCTAAAAGGGGAGTTTGATATTAAAGACCTAGGAAAACTGAAATACTTCCTAGGGATAGAAATAGCTTACTCGAAAAAGGGACTGTTTCTATCTCAAAGAAAATATATCTTAGACTTGTTAAAAGAAACTGGCATGATAGGGGCAAAACCTGCTAGCACACCAATGGAAACCAACATGAAAATAGGACTTAATGATAGCAAAACATTAATTGATATAGGCCAATATCAAAGACTAGTAGGAAAACTAATTTATCTAACGGTTACAAGACCAGATATCACTTTTGCAGTTAACGTTATCAGTCAATTCATACACGCACCCTGCAAGAATCACCAGGCAGCCGCAGAAAGAATACTCAGATACCTTAAAGGAACATCCGGTCAAGGGATATGGATGAAGAGAACCGGGGCAAACTCCGTAGTTGGATACACTAATGCAGACTGGGCAGGTAGTTATGATAGAAAATCTACAACTGGTTTCTGTGTCTTTGTAGGTGGAAATCTAGTAACCTGGAAGAGCAAGAAACAAACAGTTGTAGCAAGGTCAAGTGTAGAGGCATAATACAGAGCCATGGCCTCCACTGCTAGTGAACTCACATGGATTAGACATCTCCTTCAAGACATGAAGGTTGAGATAAAAAAACGATAGAGATGCATTGTGACAACCAAGCAGCACGTCATATTACAATGAACCCCGTTTTTCATGAGAGAACCAAACACATTGAAGTGGACTGTCACTTCATAAGAGAGAAGGTACAGTCGGTAGAAATCGTCATTCCTTTTGTACGTAGTGAAGACTAGCTGGTCGACATCTTCACCAAAGCCCTCGACAAAAATAGCCTCCAAAGAATACTTAACAAGTTGGGCTCGATCAACCTATACGAACCCAACTTGAGGGGGAGTGTTGAAGAAAGAGAAACAGAAAGTATTGCCTCAGAAGGAAAATCTTCATCACAGGCAAAAGGGAAAAGCAGAACAATAACTTTCACCAAACACAGTGTGTGTCTAACCACTTCTGGAAAAACGATCAGTAGGCATTCATTGGAGAGATCATAGGCAACCGTTAGAAATAATATGTATATATACATCACTTACTCATTGTAAAGGATCAAAATTCTTAATAAGAAATCAGAACAAGAAGTTCATCATCTTTCTTTAAGATCAGAACACTAAAGTGTTCATCATTTCTAGGGCTCTTGATGATTTGACTGACATGTTTTATCGTTGGTAATAATCTACACAATAATTATAATAATCTATATAATAATTAATAGTGATTTGGGTTTGTTATGTTTGATAAACATATAATTTCGTGATAAATGAATGTAAAATTTAGAGGTAGTTCAGTTGCCCTCTCATGACTATTTTACCTTGATAGTTGGAAACTAAAAATTGTTTCCCTTTTTAATACAATTCAATTTCGTCCTCATAATGATAAATAAATTAAGATTGCTTCTAACTTTTAAAGTTACTTAAACATTCAATTATTTGAGGATTATCATCTAGAATATCAATCAAAGTAACCGCTACCAAAGGGAGCCTTAGTTAATAGTGTAATTGCTTGGGTTTGGAATCTCCTTACTATTCTAATCATATATCTAACGGCCCATATCTACTAAAAAATCAACAACAAAATTCCATACAGAGATCTTAGGCTATTGATTTTACATTTTTAATCGATTTAGATTAGTAGAAAAAGATTCCATCACCTTCTCGTAATAAGTGGGGATCCATTTGAATTTTCTTGTAGCCTTTGACCAACTCGATGTTAGATCAAAATTAACATCTCATTAAATCAAAACCTAAATCCTATAAGATAATGTTTGGTTAAATTGTGTAGATACAAGGGTGGCGCGTGGATGAGGTGCATGAGTGGTCTAGTCCTAGTTCGTGAGTGGAACAACGCTTGAGAACGTCGGAAGGTGAATGGGGAGCACTCTAAACACTCAAGGGTGGTGACAAATGCTTGCTCTGTCTCTCTCTCTCAGGAAGTGGGAGCTTCTCTCTCTAAAGTGGGAACTTCTCTCTCTAAACTTTCAATCCTCTCAAATGAATGACGAGTCATCCTTTTATAGGTGAACAAAAGAAAGAGGGACCATTGCAACTAATCTCTTGATTAGTTACAAGCCTACCAATCAAAACACGCCACCTAAGCTTACTAATCATGCTTAGGTGAGTAAGAGGAGGATTACAGATAAGCAATTCAGGTGGCGACGACGCATGGGTCTGTGTAGTGATCATGATCTAGAGAGAACACGCCTAGTGGGTGAGGCGCAACGACGGTGTTTACCCAATGCCTCCTCTCTAAAGGTTCTCTCAAACCGAACCCCTCCTCACAATGTCTAGAGTGGTCGTACCAAAGAGGTATGTCCCTCGTCCAGTCCACAGCCTCCCGAACGTTCCTAGGAAACCATTCACCCACCCAAGTCTATGTCACTTGACTTGGTGGTTTATGATGTGATGACTCGTGCTAGTGTAGCATTGTGTCTTGTCTAAAGCGCGTCACCGTTGTCTCCGCGTTACATCACGGAGGGTGATCCAGACATCTCTATGCTACACCCGCGGGGTGGCACTCCATGGTGCTGCCATGGGAGTGACACCCAGCGGTGCTACCATGGGGGCGACACCCATGGTACTGTCATGGGGGTGGCACCCATGGGTGCACTACGGGGGAGGCACCCATGGTTGTACCTTGGTGGCACTACGTGATCCGTCTCGGCGGCGAGAGTTACAACTTACTAGAGTCAACGTTGAGGTCCTCAACCCTCATATACATTTAATCCATTGTGCAAGCATGATACGTAGTAATCAAGCTTGTACACAATTTTTCCAATGTAGCAATTGATCATGTTGTCAAGTCTCTGATTCCTTGATCGATTCCGTTATGTGGTGAATGCGAGATGCATCGATCCACTATGCTCAAAGTGACTCCTTTTATGTGGTGTAGACATCTCCACGTTACATGAGTCAAATTCTAAAAAAAATTCAATTTGTTGAATTTTTTGGGAATCCCACTCCCTTCTCCCTCGTTTTAGCTCGAACTTAAGGCAAGCCTTCTCTTTTTTATCTTTGCCTTTTGTATTTTCTCTCTCTCTTTTTTTAAGAGCAAAAAGAAAAAAGCTGAATCTCACATTGCAACGACTCATTCTCCTTCTTTTTCGTTTTCTTTTGCAGAGAACCACATCCATTGCTTGCCGACTCTCTTTCAGCAACATTGAAGCCCACTGAAATTTGTGGGGAGCAGCTGCTGAGCTGCTGAGGTTCTCCATTTTTTTCATCTTCTTCCTTGTGCTACAACAAGGAGAAGTGTTGCATCATTCTAATTTTTTTGTGCTTTCATCTGCTAAATGGAAAGAAGGGGAATAGATCGAGAGGGATTGGGAGCGTGAGAGTTAGTTTTGTGGGTTTTGAATGGCTTTCTTTTATGATTTTTCTTGCTGGGTATTCTGGATTCTACTCTGCAATGGTTTTAGGACTTGGCGGGTTCGAGAGGAGAGTGGACCCAAGGTCGGTTGAGTTCGGCGGCGGTCTGTCTAGGGCGAGCACGAGAGTCTAGCGATGGGTCTGTCTTCGGGAGTTTCCTGGGGTGGGTTACGTGGGTGATCCCACTGCTTCATGCCGCCACTGAGGTTCAGTGACGGAGGGGGGTTTATGTTGAGAGTCCAGCTTGGGGAGCATTCGGCTGAGAGTTCAGCGGCGGTCTTGAGCAGGGAAGTCCAGCGGTGGCTAGGGTGTTTGTCCAGTAGCGGTTTGTTTTGGGAGCTCAGTGGCGGCCTGTTTGGGAGCTCAGTGGCGGCATGTTTGGGAGTGGCGGTCTGTTTGGGACTCAGTGGTGGTTGTGTTGGGAGCTCAGTGGCGACCTGTTTGGGAGAGGGATGGGTCAGTGGCTGCTTGGGCAGTGCAACGCGACTTGAGTTCGCGTAAGGCGTGTACATAAGATAAATCTACACTGAGAACACCCATCCAAAGCTTGTAGATGAACTTGGGTCATAAAATTTTATAATTGCATCTACACTTGGGTCCTCATGCTGCCACTGAGGTTCAGTGGCCGCGGGGAGTTTGGGGTTGATCAAAACTCTACATTTTCATTAGGGGGGGAGGTGTTGAAAACTTGAAACTTACTTCGCAAGATACGTCAAACCCAAGTAGCAGATCATGTTGATGACCCATCATTATTTTGTGCATTTTCACATGACCAAAGCCCATGAACCATAATGTTGTGCATTTGCACAACATGATTAGGAACCACAAGTTAAGTACCACATCGTTGTGACACGCACATCATGCCTCCGTCATAGAATAGTTACGATGCGCATTGCATGCCTCCGTCATAGAATAGTTACGACACACATTGCATTCATTCGTCATAGAATGGTTGCAACACGCATTCTCCCTTAGGAAAATACATGAAATTTTGTTTGCCTTAAGTCATAGAATGGTTGCGACACACATTCTCCCTTAGGAAAATACATGAAATTTTTTTACCTCCGTCATAGACTGGTTGTGTCATGCATTCTACCTTAGGAAATACATGAAAGAATTTGCCTCCCCCAGACATGCCTCCATTAAACATGCCTTCTGTCATATGGTGTTTGTAATATGCTTCCCCCCTTAGGAAAATTTCAAAAGAATGTCTTCCCCCTCCGTCGAGGGTGCTGGAGTGCCTCCGTCGAGGGGTGCTAGAGTGCCTCAGTCAGGGGGTGCGTAGGAGCCTCCGTTAGGGAGTGCGCGAGAGCTTCCGCAAGGGAGTGCGCGGGAGCCTCCACCAGGGACTGTGCGGGAGCGGGCCCTCAAAACAACTATGGAAGAGAAAAGAAATTTTTTCTGTTCCTCTATCAATTTCAGCGGCAATAGTGTAGGGAGGAGGAAAGAAACTTTTTCTGCTCTGATTGACACATCTAGGGATGCAACCCTAACGCCATCCCTTTTATATTTAATTACATAATTTACCCATATATTCCTATGTCAAAAACTGAAATTCTCCTCTCCATATACACTTATATGCGATTTTCACTTCTTCCCCTAGAGCCAAAATTATCTCCAAATTCATCTGTAAAAAATGATGAATTAAATAGATCTCTATCAATTAACTAATTAATTTATTTTATTTACTATTTTTTTTCTTCACTAATATAGTGATGCCACCCATCTCATATGGGCTCGGAAGTGTTCCTTGGTCCAAAACACGTTTTTGGTCCAACTGACATTATTTTTTATTTTTATCCTTATGAGCTACTCTTGAGATCGAATGGAACCACATGAACAAAGCTATGAGATTCAAATACCTGGGTAATTTATCTCTATAAATTCTTGACTTATTTAATCCCGACATCGTACGACTCCACTATAGGTCTGACGCTGAATAAACTCTTGATTCATGCGTGCTACATTTTCTGTTGGTGCAAAAAAATATTTATATTTCACGGTCCACAAAATATTTTACAATATTACTATTTGTGAATATCAGTAACAAGAGTGGGATGTAAAATTACCCCTCTAGTTATTATTTCCTTAACGTCTTTATTGACTGTGAACAAGAAAGACATATCTGTGAAATGTCTCGTACACTTCAACATGTCTTATTCAATGACTCATGTCATCGAGTACCATGCATGGTTTATTTATTCACACACCCAATAATAATGCATAATGTGATATTGTTACTTTTATAATCTCATCACGAATTTCATATATGTGAATCACGTAACTCCAACATAGTTGAATCACGATCCTGACAGTCGAGTTATTATCCGACCATTGGAACTCACTCCTTTGGCGAATCAAAGATCGCAAGTAACTTGGTCAAGTTCTGTATTCACCTCAGGATTAAAGTAATCGTGAAAATACCCTTAAGGTGTAACAATTTGATTTAGTGCAAGATAAACAACTTTACTCTAAACTAATTAGTTATTGGTCTATTCAACATATTTCACAACATCTCTAGGTTAACCGTTAGAGTCTCCACTCACATGCACCAAGACCGGCATCATTTGGTTTAACCTAATAGTCATAATTGGTTTTGATTCTTCAGTCGATCCTGAAAATGTGAGTAACAATCTAAAATATCTCTGAAGAGTTTATCTAGAAGACCGCTCGATGCTTACTCTTCTTTAGTTGATAATAGTTTCACGACTTAAGTAAATTATAAACACACTTTAAATAAAGAAAACTTTTATTTATTCATAAAATTTAGTAATATATAAATGTCTCAGAAAATAATTGTTTACTCATACATTACACTTTATGGATATAATTCCAATAAGGGCTTCCTCCTAAGATCCTTCTGGCTTTCCTTCCCATTCTTATTGCCTTTTAAATGACGTGCCTCAAAGTCGTCAGCATTCTGTTCATGGTGATTTCCTTGCCATCGATTAGCCTTTTCGACAAACCTTTTGTCTACGTTGGTTGCCTATCCCTGGTTGTAGAGACGTTATCCTTGACAAGTGCCTATAATGTGGCGGGTAGCCTTATCCTTTACATCATAATGGAGCACTTTGACCTGCCACAAACTATCTCCTTCCTCCCGTGCTGCCATCCCTATCGTTCTTTTATCAACTTACTCAACTGACCGTTGGAGTGGGTTGATGAACCAGAGTTAGGCCAAGCATAACCCTCACAACTACGTCCTCTGGGAGCGTTCCGGACCCAAAGATGAGGTTTCCCTCTTTCTCCTTAAGTTGAAGAGATTGAGTCCCTAAGACTAGGGCAACCAGAGTCCTCGAGTTCTCAGACGAGTCCATGGAGTAGTGGAGAATTTGTCCTGGATGGGGGGATTGTTTTCCTTTTGAGGGGACGTTTAGTTAGCCTAGGGGGGTCGTCTCTTTAATCGAGGAGACTTTTGTACCTGTACTTGTAGTCCTTTGTTTATTAATGAAAACTAACTTCCTTCACTTCTGGCTCTTTATCTATTTTTGTTCTTGCCTTTCTCTTGCCGTGAGAATGCCTTGAGTAGTTCTTTTTTGGTAGTCGATCCTTAATCTGATTCAGATGAGGCCTTAATCATGAGTCGTGTAGTTGTTTTAACTTATTATATCGGGCGTCATGTCCTTGCTAACTTTAATTGATTTAAGTTGTGGTCCTGAGTTAAATTGGGGCCTTGATCCTTTATAGTGGACTTGATCCGTCCAATGGGTCACCCCCTCCATAGCCTTGGATTTGTACAGGCTCATCGTGACCTTTACCCCTTCATGTCCTTATCTGGGTGTTCTGGTAGGACAAACCTTCCTCATGGAGATCCTTTTGATATTTAGCCAAGCCCGTTTTCTTGCCGCTGAGCTCTTTCCTGGTCTTGGCGAAGCAGATTGGATTTCCTCATTTTTTTTCTAGGAGACCTTCCCTTCGTCACTTACACATATGTATTTGTTTTGGATAAATTATTGAGCTATAGTGCTCATCGGAGTGCCTTATCTCAAGCTATGATGCTTAGTAGATATCCTTACTCCTGGTGTCGATTTTGCCTCTGATAAGACCCTTGATCCCATTTACGAGCATGAGTGCTAAGCAGGCATTTCTTGTCGACATCTAGCAAAGATTTTTCAGCTCTGGTTAGATCTATAATATCGTCTACAAGCATGAGTGCTCAGAAGTCACCTTTTATCGATATCTAGCCAGACGTCCCTTCTCTGGCTAGATTTGATCTTGTCTGCGAGCATGAGTGCTTGGCAGACACGTTTTGTCAATATCTAGCTAGGCGTGCCTGCTCTGACTAGATCTTTGATCCTGTCTGCGAGCATGAGTGCTCATCAGACACCTTTTGTCGATATCTAGTCATGCCTGCCTACTCTGGCTAGATCCTTGATTCTGTCTTCGAGCATGAATGCTCGACAAACACATTTTTTTTATATCTAGCAAGACGTGCCTGCTCTTGATAAATCTTTGATCCTATCAGCGAGCATGAGTGCTCAGAAGATAGAGAGTATGGTGAATCTTCCGTTTCATACCGAACTTTATCGATGTAGGATATCAGATCCATTTTCTCCTTGCGGGAAAAGATGGGACGACTTTATAATCATTTCCGCAAATGGCACCAACTGTTTCAGCCAAAAACTTCAACAGTTCACGTGTTGATCCTTCTGACCGAAGGTGTCTGTGACGGTAACATTGTGCACACTCTCTCCTCCTAGCTGTACATGTGATTTTGCTCTCAGCTAATGCTTCCATCAATCTCAACGTCTACAAAACACTAATAAGGACCGAAGCATGGTCAATAGATGGTCGATATTTCGGTACAATTTTCTTGGGGGAGTATTTATACTTGGTTGGAGTATTTATACTTGAGTCTTCTTGGTGGGAGGAAGCGTGTTGAAGAAAGCTCTCGGAGGTGTGTTGGCACGAAGCATGTCATCACCAATCATTGGCTGAACGAAAGGGATGTGATCTTGACATAAAGTGATAAATATTTTATTACGACATGACTCTTCGGAGGCTATCTTGAGACTTAGTCATGGTGATAGGACCTATTGGGCGCTACTTGCGATGAACAATGATGACCTTGCGCACGGGAGCTATCTGAGCTCTTTTTGTTGGACCTTAGCCTTACTCCTGCTTTTTTCAGAGCTCGGATCTGTGTGGCCCGAGCTCCATGTTGTTTGACCAGATGAGGTCGATTTTCTTCCTTTGGAAGTTCCTCAATGATCTGAATGATAAGTTTCTCAATTAAGGTGTGACATGCATCACCGAATCATTGGTGGTCGGGAAAACACCCATAACAAATACTAATCTACAATTTTATTTTCAATGTAAATATTTAATCATCCCTATTTTTTTCTCCATATATTTTTATCTATTAATATCTATATTTCTCTCTTTCTATATCTTAACTGAAATCTCTCTCTCTCACACACTCTCTCTCTAACTGGACGCTCTCTGTCTCTAAATTAATATTAATTGAATATATATATGTATGTATATTTATCGTTAAATATATCTCTCCTAAAATATCTCTCTCTCTCTCTCTCTCTCTCTATATATATATATATATAGAGAGAGAGAGAGAGAGAGAGAGAGAGTATGTGTGTGTGTGTGTGTGAGAAAGAGAGAGAGAGACGGAGAAAGGGATAGAGAGAGAGAGAGAGATAGACAAGAGAGATTTGGGGGAGAGAGATTGGTGGGATTATAAAGTTTTTAAATACTTATAAAATAATCATTAAATATGTAAAATAGTTTAATTGGAAGAAAATGTTTCTAGTAGGTGGGGCCATAAAATATGACTATATTTGATGTTTATGAAAATTATTGTCTATTTTTGTAAAAAAAAATTCTATAGTATAGCTATTTGTGTACAAAGCCCTACAAATATTTTATCCAGAGGCACATGAGAGTTTGGCTATTTGAAATGGGGCTTTCAATGTTTTCAAAGAATATAATTGATACTATTCATACAACTTTATAGTTCTAAATTCAAAGACAAAATGAGCCTGACACCCTCGTCTCATTTCGACGAAAACCATGATGGGTTGGGAGTAGAGAAGGAAGACCCACCCTCCTCTTCATCGAGAGAGGAACTTCCTATTGCCACCTTGGTCACACAGGGAAAAAAGAAGAATCGGTAAGTTCACTATCCAAGATGGTCAGAAAAATGAAGAGAGAAATGATGGCCATCATCGATGCTATAGCGCCCTTTTGTTAACAAGGCCTTTCTTGGCTACCTACGAACACTACTCCCCTGAAGCAGAAGGAGTCACCGGTTGGGTCCTCCCATGATAGGGGAGCCAAGGAGGATGACCAATTGGGAAAGGGTAAGTGGGCTCTGATGTGGAAGAGTGAACTAAAGGCGGGGATGATTGTTCTACCAAAGACGTATGTGACATGAAAATGACAAACCAGAACGGGGAGAGCTCGGAACAACGGCAGGGCCTGTGGAAACTTTGACAGCATCAGTAGCAGGAGCATGAGAAGTTTTGGCTTGGCCAACAGCCCCAATTGAGTCAGGCAGTAGTGGAACCCCCTTCAGGGTGACCCAAAGGTAAAGGATGAGAGACCTCCACGCCCAGCTCGATCAGATCAGAGGAGCTAGATGTTGGAATTATGTCCATAAAATAGGGTGTAATAACTATTTATGAGTATTTAGTTATTTCTTAAATATTTTGTATTAGTTATTTTAATGAATGAATGACGATTTTTCTATTAATTAAAGTGTGTGTATAATTTACTCAAGTCTTGAAAATATTGTCAACATAAGAAGAGTAAAGACTAAGGGGTTTTCCAGACAAACTCTTCTGAAATAGTTTAGAATGTTATTCGAAGTTTTAGGATTGACTAGACAATCGAATGTGATTACAACTGTTAGGTTGAATGAAAAGATGTCGGTCTTGGGGTATGAGAGTGGAGACTCTAACGGTTGACCTAAACATGTTAAATAGACCAATAACAAATTAGTTTAGAGCAAAGTCATTTATCTGGCTCTAAATCTAATTCTTTACACCTTAAGGGTATTTTGTGATTACCTTAATTCTCAAGTGAATACAAAACTTGACCTGGTTGCTTGTGGTCTTTGATATGCCAAAAGAGTGAGTTCAAATTGTCGACAATACATTGGTTGTTGGGATCGTGATTCAACTATGTTAAAGTTGCGTGATTCACATATATGAAATTCATGGCGAGATTGCAAAATGCGACAATATCACCTTATGCTTTATTGATGGATGGGTGAAAAAATAAACTTGTTCAGGTACTCGATGAAACGATCGTTGAATAAGACATAGTGAACTGTGTGAAACAATTCACTGTTATGTATTTCTTATTCACAGTCAATAAAAGAGTTAAGGAAATAATAACTAGAGGTAATTTTACATCCCTCTCTTGTTACTAATATTCACGAAGGGTAACATAGCAAAATATTTTGTGGACCATGAAATAAAAAGTGTGTATTTGCACGAACAGTAAATGTAGGAAGCATGAATCGAGAGTTGATTTGGCATCGGACCTATAGTGGAGTCGTACGATGTCAGGATTAAATAGTTCAGGAATTTATGGAGTAATTCACCGAGTATTTGAATCCTATAACTTTATTCATGTGGGTTCATTCGATCTCATGAGTAGCTCATAATAACAGGAATGAGAAATAACACTAGTTGGACCAAAACCCATATGTGTGGGTATCGTCACTAAAGTAGTGAAGAGCAAAAGTTAATGTTCAACTTAAATAATTATTATTTATATATTGGATAGTTAGTTAATAAAAAAATTAATTAATTAATTGATAGAGATCAATTTAATTTATCAGTTTAGATTGATGATTTTGGACACAGTATGGGCTCTAGAGAGATGTAAAACTTTGACAATTACAGTAAAAGGAGGAGAATTTTTGCAATTTAGAGTGTAGAGGTATATGTGTAAATTTTATAATCATTATATAAGGGATGGTATTAGGGTTGTCAACCTAAGTGTGTTGACATAACTCTGATCACAGTGTGTGATTACACAGAGCAAAAAAGTAGTTTCTCTCTCCCCTCCCTATTGCTGCTAAAATCTAGAGGAAGAAGAGAAAAAATTGTCTTTTTCTTCTATTATTTTAAGAGACTACAGTCAATTTCTGACGACATCCTATTGAGATATATTTCTGAATCTTACGAGTGGTTATTGGTGTGAAGATTGATTCAAGTTCTACGAAAAATGAAGAACGCAAGATAATCAATAGGATTCCACTAAGTCAGAACTTCTCCAACACAAGAAAGATATAACATTATTCCCACCTCTTCTAAATACGTCAATCTAAATATGCATGATGAGAAAAGATTTTAGATTTAATATGATTAAATAGTTTATGTCAATTTTTTTTATTTTTCACCCACGAACCGTTCGTGATTCATTGTTTTTCCTCAAATTTTTAAAACTTGATCCAACAAATTGTATCAGAGCCTTGGGTTCTTGATTGTGCATATTTAGTAATTAGATTTATGTATCAATGGATGTTGTGATATGGTCATATTTTTTTGTATGGTAGATTCAAAGCATGTTTGAATGTGTTTTATGAATGAATCCCGATCGATTAGCTCTCTTTATTTTTAATTTTTAAATTGATGTACGCTGAAATTGAGGCATAGGATTTGATGTAATTTAATTTTTGCAAAAGTTTTGTCTTTAAATTCCATGTAAATTTGGTGTCGCAAGAAAGTCACTGTTCGTCGCAGCGCCATGTCATCGCCTACTTCCCCACGCCGCTGCTCGCCACTGTAGGTTTCCAAATTATGGTTTTAGAAACCATAGGGATTAGGAAACCTTAAGGTTTTGGAAACTTTAGGGTTTTGGAAACTTTGAGTTTTTGAAAACTTTAGAGTTTAGGAAACCGTGAGGTTATGGAAACTTTTGGGTTTAGGAAACGTTAGGGTTTTTCCCAATCCAATCCCTATAAAATATTTTTATTTAGTTTGATAATTTTTCAATGCTAATTAATTTGAATTTATTTTATAAATTATTTTAAAAAATAAATTAATTGATTAATTTACTTGGTAATTTATTTATCAAAGTAAAAATTGTTGGAAAATTAAATTTTAAATTTAAGTTTGAATTTTAAAAATGGGACTAGACTTTTGTAAAGAGTTATAAATTGGTGTGACTTTTTGAAAGAGAAGGAGAAGATTACAGATGCCATGATGTTTAGTATTTAAATTATTATAATTTATTTATGGGTTGTAATTAGAAAAGAGCCGTAGAGAGGTTAATTTTGAATGGATGATTTATTATTAATCTCATAACATGTCATATAGAATATAGGGATATGCCAATATCAAAATTTCATGTAGCACGTACATCCATCATTGTAATTTAAATTTATAATGGGTTATAATTTAAATACAATGTGAATTTTATAAAAGTTATAAAATTTAAATTGTGATTTAAATTTTATAAAAGTTTATAGTTGTCAAAACTTATTTTTTGAAAAATCAAAGAAAGATCCATTTTTCCAAAAATTAACTGGGACGGTCGTTTACATTGAAACGTTCTCAATGTCCCAAACGTAAAGTTGATCGTGGCACGAGGAATGGTTTAGAGCCACCCTACCAGACCTCTCTTCAGTGAGAGAAACTTGGGAATCGTGTCACTTTGAGTCATCGAGTTTCTTGAGAAGCTAAAGCTTATAAAGGAAGTGGTAAGGTAGGTCCGTCGCTAGCCGGACTGTTAGTTCATGGCAACCTTTGAAACCGATGCGTTGGTTAAACACTTAGACCGAAGTACATTGAAATCTCTCATAGGAGCTAGTCAATGGGGCTAAGGTGACCAAAACTATTGGTGATTCGTTGAGCTAGATGTAGTGACATCTTGAGAAATATTAACCAAATGAGAGGAGTCTCGATGCGATATGAGATAGCTTGGGCGTTGTCCTTAGATGAGACAAGCTATCGTTGTTGATTGTAACATCATGGAAGAAATATTTTTTGTTGGCTTTTTTAAATATTTAAGTATTTGCATCATGCATCATACTTTCCTGAATAATTGAATATTTATTTACATCGCTTTATTTATTCATTTCAATAATCATGTCGCTATCGCAACTCTCAACTATCTTAAATGCGAACAAACTTGCTGGTGAAAATTATGTATTACTGAATCGACTCAAGAGGAAGACAATGTTTATGCTTCTTGGCTGCGTTCTAATGAGATTGATATGTGTTACATCTTGGCTTCTTTTAGTAATGTGTTGCAACAATAACATTAGAACATGGAAACTACCACTAATATGATGTTAAATATCATCGAAATGTTCAGTGATCAATGTCGTCAAGCCAAACACAATGATGTGCGAAACTTCATGAACTGTTGAATGAAACCTGGAACTCATGTCAGAGAACATATGATGGTGGTCATTAGTTATCTGAATGAGATTGAGATATGTGTGGAGGTAGATGGTGAGACACAAGTTGATATGATCTTTGAGACCCTGCATGACACTTTTGAGAACTTCAAACTTAATTATTCGATGAATAAATTGAGGTACCCACTTCCTGAGCTGGTGAAGAGACTGCAAGCTGCTGAGACCCTATTTCTGAATAGCAAGAGGAAAGCTGGAGAGCAAAACTTAACTGAAAGCATGCCTTCCACCTCTGGCGCAAAAAAGAAACACATGAGAGGTCCGAAGAAGGTTAAGATGGACAAGTTGAAAGACAAGTATCATTATTGTGGAGCCTCTAACCATTGAAAACGCAACTACCCAGACTATATCGAGGAGTTAAGATCTAAAGGTATAGTACTTGTTACTGAGGCATGTTATGTGGCTGACTGTACTTTTCTGTGGATTGTAGACTTTACAGTCACTAACCACATCTATTGTTCCATGTAGAGGTTCAAGGAAATCAAAAGGCTTAGCGAGGGTGAGTTCAGCTTTCGTTAGGGAAATTAAGCAATAGTATCGATTGTATTTGTTGAAACTATTATATTGTCATTCGATAACAATTTTATCATTTGACGTGATGTTTATTATATCCCATTTTTGGGAAAAACCATATTTCAGTAGCTAGTTAGATTGAGCAAGGATTCAGTTTGAATTTGATTGATAAAGATATTGGTATTTTTAGAAATGATTACTTTATTACTATTGCACGTTTGATAAATAAACTGTTTTACATAAAACCAATAGTTCTAATGATATATGACACTGAATTAAATATTGATAAAAAATGGATAGTAAAATGTTGAAGTCTGACTCAATTGATCTAACTTATTTATGACACTTATGTTTTGGCCACATTAGCCTCGACAGTATTAAAGGACTTGCAAATGATGGTCCATTGCAAACTTTAAGTGTGGGATCACTACCCACATGTAAATCATGTATAGAAGGCAAAATGACCAATAGAACTTTTTCAACGAAGGGATAAAGAGTCACTTAATGCCTCAAACTCGTACACAGTGATGCATCTAGGCCATTGGATATCCAAGCAAGTGGAGGTTATGAATACTTTGTAAAGTTAACTGATGACTACTCATATTTTGGACATGTTTATCTAATGCACCAAAAGTTTGAAACTTTTGAAATGTTCAAAGAGAACATGTCTGTGGTTGAATCCCAATTAGAAAAATAAATCAAAACGTTACGATCTGATCGCGGTAGAGAGTACTTGTTAGGAGAGTTTGAAGACTTTCTTAAGGAAGAATGTATTCTTTCTCAGCTTACAGCACTTGGCACTCGAGAACATTATGGTGTGAGAGAGAGAAGGAATCAAACTATGTTAAATATGGTTAGATCCATGATGAGTTACTCATCCCTCCCATATTCATTCTGGGGATATGCCTTTGAAACAACAGCATACATTCTGAACCAAGTTCCATAAAACACGATGCCTGGTATGCCATATGAAAGATGATATGGACGAAAGTCATTCGTAAACCACCTTAAAATATGGGAATGTCGAGCACATATTCTAAAATCGAAGATAGGCAAATTGGCTAGTCGATTAGAATCATGCCATTTTGTTGGATATCCCAAGGGAACGAAAGGATGCATCTTTTATAGTCCAACTGACAAGAAAACATTCGTGAGCATGAATGGACATTTTCTTGAAGAGGACTACATAAGAAGTGTGAAGTCGAGGAACACTCTTATGCTAGAAGAATTATTGAGTCGGAAACAGTTCCTGATTGGGGAGAACCACAGTAAGAGCTAGAGCCTATGGAGCCTCGACGTACTGGAAGGGTTGTTAGATAGCCTGACAGTACATGTATTATGGAGAAGGCTTAATAGCATATTCAAATAAGGATCATGATGAACATGTCTCATACTCACAGGTTAGGGCTGGTCCTGAAGAAAATCTATGGCAAAAATTCATGAATGTTGAGATACAACCGATGTACTTGAACATAGTCTGAAAACTTATAGATCCTCCTGAAGGGGTAAAACCCGTAGGATGTAAATGGATTTATAGGAAAAAAAGATGTCTGGACGGTAATGTGGAGACATTTAAAGCTAGGCTAGTAGCCAATGGCTATACCCAAAAGGAATGTATTGATTATGAGGATACCTTCTAGCCGGTGGCCATGCTTAAATCCATCTGAATCCTCATGTTCGTTGCTGCTGCCCTTGATTGTAAAATCTGGCAGATGGATGTCAAGACTGCTTTTCCGAATGACAATCTTAAAGAGCACAAATATATGGCCCAACTAGTCATGTTCATGGAGAAAGGCCAAGAAGGCAATGTTTGTGAACTAGTGAAGTCCATTTAGGAACTTAAGCAAGCGTTCCGATCTTGGAATATCAGATTCGATGAAATTGTCAAGAACTTCAGTTTTGAGTAGTTAATGGATGAGTCTTGTGTGTATAAGTTGATACACGAAGGAAATGTGGTTTTTCTGGTTTTGTACGTGGACGATATTCTGCTAATTGGAAATGATGTAAGAAAATTGTCTAATGTGAAGATTTGGCTTGCATAGGAATTTGATATAAATGATCTTGGAGAAGCTGCCTTCGTCCTAGGTATTCAGATCTTTTGGGAATCAGAAGAACAGACAATTGGCATTGTCTCAAACATCTTATATTGATAAGGTAATGGATCACTTTAGTATGCAAGAATCCAAGAAGGGATATCTTCCTTTCAGGCATGGAGTCAGCCTCTCCAAGAAGCAGTCTCCCAAGACTCCTTAAGAAGAGGAAGACATGAGAAAGATTCTTTATGCCTCATCCGTGAGAAGTCTCATGTATGTGATGCTTTGCACTAGGCCAGACATTTGCTATGTGGTGGGCGTGGTGTCATTTCAAATCTAATCCTGAACTCGAGCATTGGAATGTCGCAAGCATATCCTTAAGTGTCTTTACAGAACAAAGAACTACATGCTTGTGTATTCAGATACTGACTTGAATATGACGAGATATATTGATTCTGATTTCCAAGAAAATAATGATTCTAGGAGGTCCACTTCAGGATCAATGTTTATCCTGAACGGTGGAGCTGTTATATGGAGAAGTATCAAGTAATCTGGCATTGCTGATTCTACCATGAAATTTTAGTATGTGGCAGCTTGTGAAGCTGCAAAGGAGGCTGTATGGCTTAGAGAGTTCTTGAAAACTCTGGAAGTTGTTCTAGAAGCTGACAACCCATGATATTTTACTGCGATAACAGTGAGGTTGTAACGAATTTGAAGGAACCAACAAGCCACAAAAGATTCAAACACATAGAGCGTAAATATCACCTAATTAGAGAGATTGTTCAGCATGAAAATATAGTAACACACATATTGACGGTCAACAACCTGACAGATCCATTCACAAAAACTTTAAGCAGTAAAGTCTTTGATGGTCATCTGGAGGGCATGGGGATACGAGATTGTACACGCTTACTTTACTCCAAGTGGGAGATTCTTGAAATTATGTCCATAAAGTAGGGTGTCATAACTATTTATGAGTATTTAATTATTTTCTCAGATACTTTGTATTACCGAATTTAATGAATAAATGAAGGTTTTTTTATTAATTAAAGTGTGTTTATAATTTACTCAAGTACTAGAATTATTATCAATGTAAGAAGAGTAAAGACTGAGGGGTCATTCAGAGAAACTCTTCTGAAATAGTTCAAAATGTTATTCGCAGTCTTAGGATCGACTGAATAATCGAGTCCGATTATGACTGTTAAATTAAACTAAAGGATGTCAGTCTTAGGGCATGGGAGTGGAGACTCTAACATTTTACCTAGACATGTTGTAGAACATGTTGAATAGACCATTAACAAATTAGTTAGGAGCAAATCCGTTTATCTAGCTCTAAATCTAATTCTTTACACCTTAAGGGTATTTTGGTAATTACTTTAATCCTCAGGTGAATACGAAACCTGACTTAGTTACTTGTGATATTTGATATGCCGAAAGAGTGAGTTCAAATTACCGACAATACCTTGGCTGTTGGGATCGTGATTCAACTATGTTAACGTTACGGATTCACATATATGGAATTCGTGGCGAGATTGCAAAATGTAACAATATCACCTTATGCTTTATTGATAAGTGTGTGAATAAATAAACCTGACCAGGTACTTAATGAAATGAATCATTGAATAAGTCATAGTGAATTTTCAAGACAATTCACTGTTATGTCTTTTTTATTCACAGTCAATAAAGGAGTTAAGAAAATAATAACTAGATGGGTAAAATGATAATTTTACATCCCGCTCTTGTTGCTGATATTCACGAAGGGTTACATAGTAAAATATTATGTGGACTGCGAAATAAAAATTATTTATTTACACTAACAGAAAATGTAGCGCGCATGAATCGAGAGTTGATTCGGTATCAGACCTATAATTGAGTCGTACCATGTGAGGATTGAATAGGTTAGGAATTAATGAAGATAAATTCACCGAGTATTTGAATCCTATAGCTTTATTCATATGGGTTCATTCGATTTTAAGAGTAGCTCATAAAGACGAATGAGAAACAAAATCAATTTGACCAAATATGTGTTTTGGATTAAGTTATACTTCCTGAACCCATATGTGATGGGTATCGTCACTAAAGTAGTGAAGAGTAAAAATTAATGTTCAAATTAATTAATTGTTATTTTATATTTATATGATAATTAATAAATAAAAGAAATTAATTAAGAGCAATTTAATTATCCAATTTATATTGATGAATTTAGACACAGTATTGGCGTTAGGAAGATGTAAAATTTTGACAATTATAGTAAATGGAGGAGAATTTTGGCAATTGACAATATAGAGGTATATGTGTCCATTCCTTAATCTTTATATAGGGAATGGCATTGGGGTTGCCTCCTTGAGTGTGTTGATGCAGCCCTGATCACAGTGTGTGGTTCACTGAGCAAAGAAAATAGTTTCTCTCTCCTTTCCCTGCTGCCACCGAAATCTAGAGGAAGAAGAGAAAATTATCTTTTTACATTCTGTTGTTTTGAGTGCGAACACTCAATTCCTGATGACGTCCTATTAAGATATATTTCTGAATCCTACGAGTGGTTGTTGGTGCGAAGATTGATTCAATTCTAAGAAAAACAAAGAACGCAAGACAGTCAATATGATTCCACCAAGTTAGAACTTATATGATACAAGAAAGGTATAATATTATTTTCACCTCTTCTAAATACGCCAATCTAAATATGCATGATCATAAAAGGTTTTATATTTATGAACGGACAAGGGGAGAATGTAACATCTCGATAGCTTTCTGAGCTTCACTAACACTAGAGACCATATTTCGCTCATAAGCCAACTGTACAAGAGTAGGCGGGAGATTAGGCGGGCAACTGCGGAAACTCAAGTCCCACTCAGGATGCCTTGAAACTCCACGACATCACGACAGCTTTCAAAACCCAAGGAAAACTCCACGAGAAGGGTCTTTGAAACTCTAAGGACACATTGAAGTCTTCCATCCCCTTGGCGTGACCTTCAATCCACCGGTCGCAATTCTCCTTCCACTGAGTCTCCACCAAGTCAAGCTTCCTTCGGCTTCTCTCTCCTTATTCTCCACCTAATCTTCTTAGAATGCATGCCTTCCAAGAACCTTATCTTGTCTATCATGATGTTCTTCTAGTGTTGTAGATTATAGACAACCCTCTCCCAATCGGATAACCGAGCCTCCAACTCCCTACGAGCACTAGCAGCTTGATCGACCATAGTGGCCAAGGTGTGCCATAATCACTACATTAAAGGTCAAGATCTGTGAAAGGAAAAGAAGGAAAGCATGCCAGGAACTAGATAGGGTTGAAAGAATAAGGTACTAAGCCAGAGTCTGAAACTACAAGGGTGTGCTCCATGAAACCATCAGGGAACCCTACCTCGAGCCCTTCGAGAAGGTTGATTCCTCTCTCGGGATCAATATGCTTGGTCACCCAATCTTGCACCCTAACTGCTTTTCCTCGAGCTCAGGTTAGTCGGCCCCCTCTAGAGACATTGGACATTTGCGCTTCTGACCCTCTTTTGGTGTTGTAGATTGTAGACAACCCTCTCCCGATCGGATAACTGAGCCTCCAACTCCCTACGAGCACTAGCAGCTCGATCGACCATAGCGGCCAAGATGTGCCATAATCACTACATTAAAGGTCAGGATCTGTGAAAGGAAAAGAAGGAAAGCATGCCAGGAACTAGATAGGGTTGAAAGAATAAGGTACTAAGCCGGATTCTGAAACTACAAGGGTGTGCTCCATGAAACCATCAGGGAACCCTACCCCAAGACCTTCGAGAAGGTTGATTCCTCTCTCGGGATCAACATGCTTAGTCAGCCAATCTTGCACCCTAACTACTTCTCCTCGAGCTTAGGTTAGTCGGCCCCTTCTAGAGACATTGGACATTTGCGCTTCTGACCAACATGAGACCCATGCTGGCAAGTTCCTGATGCGATGAAGTCTTAGAATTGGGAGGAAGTCATCTCAGTGTCCCATATGATCAGTGCCTTAGGTGGAGCAAAAGGTCGAGAAGATCAGGAGGAGCTCTAGGGACTACCCTAGATGTCGCTAGGTTGTAACAGACCTTGCCCAGAATGAGGAAGGATAGGCAGAACCGATGGTAGTTCCCCCGGGGTCTGAGGTTGAGAAACGAAAGGGCAAGGTGCATGGGGAATCATTTTCCCTTTCGACCACTCCAAGTTCTTAGCTCGAAGCTCTTCCATTTTTTGAATTTTGGAGGCGTCAAGTTCCTTCTTATGTTTCTTGGACGATGGATCATCCCCAACCATTGCTACAAGAGGGGAACCATAATTATAAGGAGTAAGGAAATCATAGTAATAACAAAAGCGGGAAAGCAGCTAAGGATCATACTTGTACGAATGAGAGAGTCCTCCAAACGGTCTTCGACAAGAAGGTTAATTATAATGTCCTACAGAGGATCCAAGTACAAGTCTTCCTAAAACAAAAGTTCAAGCCTGAGAAGGGTGTCATAAGCGCGGGCCTCAACAGGGAGCTCGGCTAGGCAGGAAATTCAAGACAAGAGGTAGACAGGGAGTTCTTCTGGCCTCTTCTTAGAGACCGCAAGAAGAATAAGGAAGATTACTAACCAAGGTAAGCAACAAGAGGATGTTCTCCTTTAAGAGAATGTAAGTTCACCTGTGGCCCCGAAGACCCGAGGGACTGGGGGAACATATTCTGAATTCTCAGGAATCTCAGAAATCATGAACCGACTATCCTTCCAATCTTTATGCCAGGAGGGGATCCTACTTACGATCCCTTTCGCTTCTCCAATACGGCCCGTGAGGTAGTACCAGCCCAAGCCATAGGGAGGCACCCCTACCACCTTGTTCTTGGGGGAGACTTCAACTGAAACATAAAGTCAGGTTCATCCAAAGTCAAGTCCTCACTGAGGTGCAACCTCTAGAGCACCCAGCAACCAATCAGAGTCCTCCACGAGTTGGGCAGGAGTTGGGCTAGGGAAATTCTTGTCGAGGAGAAAAGATGTAAAGGGAACCTCAGTCCACACACCAATGAGGCTAAATCCTGTCCAAGTCATCTTTAGACAACGAGGAGGAAATCTCATCAGCCCTCCATCGGTCGACATCTTCATTCAGGTCGGTATAGGCCTGAGGATCAACATGAGAGTCGGCAACTTCATTCAGCATTACGACATGGGCCATTCCATCTATAAACCCTCCCCCTGGAACCCTCAAGGGCTATAAAAAATCAAGGAGGAAAAAACTTGGGTAGGGAGAAAATAACTTACTACAGTGAATCAGCGATGAGGAACGAATGGCGGAACAAAAACAAACAACCCACGGGGAGTCTCCCAAGTTAATAGGGAGGAAGATGCAATGCCAAATTAGCAAACGGCATGACCATACTTCGGTGGAAAACAAGAGGACAATAGGAGTGGAAAATGGAAGGAAAAGGGGAAGACCATGTGCGAGAAGTAAGTTCTGTCTCTACAGGGTGAAAGATTTTTGAGATAAGGGTTTCAGAGTCTCTCGAAGGGCAGGGATGTTGGAAGGAACGAAAGGGGAGACAAACTATTTATAGGTCCCCAACCCACGCCACTATCAGGATCGTTACGTGGATCCAATAGTCTAGGTGATGTCCACTCGTGGGCCAATAATGTGAGCTTAAACGCTCAAATCACGCAAGTTCAAGAAAATGATAGGTGACATCGAAGGGTCAAGCGTCGCATCGTTCTCCCTCTCCTCCAGGCATCTATACATTGTCGTCACAACCTCCCTAAAATGTAACTGACAGTGAGGATTCAAGATAAAAAAGACCACACCAGCACATACAATGAACGATAACCACAAGGTAATCCCGTAGGGTCTTAGACAAAGGAGTCTTCAGACCAATGTGGATGAGACCCACCAAATCTTCAACTGGGGACAATTGTTATATGTATTTCCAGACTATCAATGGCACAGTACCATATGACAGGCCACAAAAGAGGTCTCTCCTCTACTGTAGGAAAAATCATTGAAGAACTGAGCTCTTAAAGGAAGGGGAACTAACCTGACCATGTCGGTCTTCAAGGAGCTCGGGCGACATAGACCAGAGTAAGCTAGAAAGCCTTGAGAAGAGGATCTGATGCAAGGGGTCAGCTAGCCCTGTGTTGGGGATCATTATTATTCGCCAAAGGTTGCACTCCGCTTTTCTCTCTTACGACAGGCACTGGTGGACTTCAGTCACCATGACGAAGCGTCGAGTCTACCACCAAACGGTCACATCCACCACGTCCGGCGTGACTAAAGGTAAATCAATATTTAATTCACTTTTCTTTACATCAACTCGGGAGACAAAGGCATTCAATGCCGCTCCCAGCTCGTCATATCAAAGAAAGACTGTCACATCTCCCTAATGTTATTCGACACACATTCTCCTCTAAAGCTTTATATATAAATACCCCTACAAACGGTACAAGGTAAGCAAATCTCTCTTAAGAGAAATCTGCCAAAATTTCTCTAGGATATTAACTTAGGCATCAGAGGCTCTTCGACGACGGAACCACCCCTACCCCCAATTCTCTTCGCCTTAAAGTTCTTTATCTATGTTGTGCACGTTCCTGCCCAAGAGGACTCCTACATGAAGAGGAGATTGAATGCCACATCACTGTTGATAGTTTTTATAACAACAACTACTAATCTACCTTTTTATTTTTTAGTGTAAATATTTATTCAATTGAAATGCAATTGGTGGGCTATGGCCTACGGGTTCGAGCCCCATCAGTCATGATGGATCCAAATCCAATAAAAAAATACATCAATTCACTCTTACTTTACTGTCAAAGAGAGAAAAAAGAATATAACAGAATTTTAGTCTAAATGGGATCCCGACTTGGATTTGATAGAGTGAATAGATCTGTCATTTCTGGAAATCTCTCTTCAACTCATCAAGTTCTCATTGAAATAGGATCCACACAAGGAAAAGATCATCCATATTTTTCTCTTCATATTTATATCTATTAATTATCGTTCTCTCACTCTCTCTATCTTAACCAAATTCTCCCTCCCCCCGGTCTCTGTCTCTCTCTCTACCCGAACTCTCTTTCTCTGCCTCTCTCTCTCCAATTAATATTAATTGAATATATGTCTATCTATATCTATTTATCATTAAAAACCCCTCTCTCTCTCTCTCCCCCCCCCCTCTCCCCTCGTCTCTCTCTTAATTTCGTATATATAGAGAGAGATAGATTAGTGGGTTTATAATGTTTCTAAATTTTTATAAAATAATCATTTAAACTGTAAAATGGTATAATAAGAAGAAAATACTTTTAGTAGGTGGGACCATAAAATATTATTATATTTGATGTTTATAAAATTTATTGTATATTTTTGTCTTAATTTTCTAAAATGTAGGGGTAATCACGGTTCGATTCGATCAATTTTTTGATAAAAATTAAACCGAACCGAAGCAAATCAAACCGTGAATACTAAAAGAATCAAACCAAACTGTGAGTTTCAGTTCGATTCGGTTTGGTACTATTAATTATAAATAATTTTTAAATGATATTATTGAAAAAATCAAATATAAAATTAAAGTTTTACTTCGGTTCGGTTTTATAAGAAATTAGATATAAGAAAATAAGAAAATAATATAAATTTTGAACCGAACCAAAACTTCGGTTCGGTGATTTTTCTAAACCGAACATACATGAAGAACCAGTCATTTTCAGTTCGGGTCCATCGGTTAGGTTTAGTTTTGAACACCTCTACTAAAATGTAGTTATTTGTGTATAATGGCATTTAAAGAAACGCCCACTGGACTTTGTCAAAAGCTTTTATTTGGCCCAATTGTAAAATGTTGAGTATCGATTAAACCGAAAAGTTTCTTATTTTAATTGCACCTTAAGGAGCATTTCATTTGTGGAAATTTTTTTAGAGCGACAGCTTCATTTGTGGAATTTAGAAGGTTATTATTGAAGAAAGAGAAACAGGAAGTATTGCCTCAGAAGGAAAATCTCCATCACAGGCAAAAGGGGAAAGTAGAACAATAACTTTCACCAAACACAGTGGGTGTCTAACCACTTTTGGAAAAACGATCAGTAGGCATCCGTTGGAGAGATCATAGGCAACCATTAGAAATTATATGCATATATACATCACTTACTCATTGTAAATGATCAGAATTCTTAATAAGAAATCAGAACAAGAAGTTCATCATCTTTCTTTAAGATCAGAACACTAAAGTGTTCATCATTTCTAGGGTTCATAATTTCTACATGGTATCAAAGCAACCATTCTGAGAACCAACACATAAAATAGTATGGCAGAACCATCAACCTCCGGCCAGCTTCACCACCACGACACCAATCCCAGACTGATCTCCATCCTGCTCATTGGCCACAATTACATATTGTGGGCCAGGGCGGCTAGGATGAGCCTGAAAGGAAGAGGCAGACTGGGTTTCGTGGACGGCAGTAAGCCAAGGCCAGATCGAAACCCAGAGGAATGGGACATCATGGACAGCCAGGTAATGACCTGGATAACTAATTCAATAGACCCAAAACTCAGTGAAATCTTTTATTTTTGTGAAACAAGACAGGAACTCTGGGAAGAAATCCGGAGCAATTATTGTGAAAAAAATAATTTCGCGCAAGTCTTTGAACTTAAACGAGAGATCTCCCAAGCAAAACATGGGGACAGATCAGTACTGGAGTTGATCGGGTTTTTAAAATCTAAGTTCAAAGAACTCGAAACCCGAAGACTGATGACCACTAACCTGAAGGAACTCCAAGAGCGGGCTGAATAAGATATGGAGTTCCATTTCTTGACGGCTCTCGACTCAAGCTACGAGGCGTTCCGGGCTCAGATCTTGATGTCGATGGAGAAGCCAACATTTGCCACGGTCTCAGCCATGGTTCAAAGAGAAGAAACTAGGCGAAGAGTGATGAATACCAGAGATGACAAGGCGAAGGCACTAGCCATGGCGACCCATGGCTCCCTCCGAAACCCTAACCCTAGGGAAGGGGGAAGGCACCCCGGACAGCCAGGCGAGCCGGTGAGGTGCAGCCAATGCCGAAAGGAGGGGCACACCCACGACCGGTGCTGGAACCTGGACCCTCATCTTCGGCAGAACCAGAGAAAGTTCTAGAAGAAGCGTGTGAATGACGAGCGAGGGGGTTCCGCGAGGGAAACATTTCCCTTTTATACCGAGGGCTTCAGCAGAGCGGGTTACGGGTCTCGACCCGACCGAGACCGCAGAGCCCACATGATAGACGGACCCGGTTCGGGTAATGGGTACCGACCCGATCGAATGGAGGAAATGGACAGATCCGGATCCGTTAGAGCAGATCTACACACAGACAACGACGCACAGATGGCTACACTGCTCAAATAATTGGGAGAATTTTTGCACGATACCTCAGGTCCATCTATCTGCAATACTGTCAATTATTTTTCTAAGTCTGCAAATTTTTGTCATAACTTAGAACAATGGATAATAGACTCTGGTGCCCCAGACCACATGACTCATAACACAAAAAACCTACACAATCTCACTAAATTAGAAAGACCACAACACGTGACGGTAGCCAATGGAAATAAAGTTCCAATTTTTGGCATAGGGTCCACCACACTGTTCACAAAAACCATTAACAACGTACTTTGCCTACCCAATTTTAACTCCAATCTCCTATCCGTCAGTAAAATAACCAAAGACTTAACCTGCAATGTTACGTTTTCACCTGACAAAGTAATTTTTCAGGATCGAGTCACCAGGAGGAAGATTGGTGAAGGAAAATTTAGAAACGGTCTGTACTACTTAGAAGATATCGACAAAACATGTCTTTCCACCTCCAGTATAGTACAAAAAGACAAAATATTACATTGGAGATTCGGTCATCCCTCCGACAAAATTCTAAACAAATTACTCGGTTGTAATTCAGACTCTAGCAGTTGCTCAGTCTGCAAACTTTCAAAACAAACCAGGTTACCCTTTCCACTATCTAGTAGTACGACAAAACGATGTTTTGAATTAATTCATTCTGATGTTTGGGGACCCTCCCCAGTTGATTCATATAATAAATTCAAATATTTTGTTACATTTATTGATGATTTCTCTCGCACCACATGGTTGTACCTTTTGAAATAAAAAAAAGAAGTCTTAAGTCATTTTCAAGAGTTCAACAATTTAGTTGAAACTCAATTTTAAACAACCATAAAAATCTGTAAGTCTGACAATGGAACAGAGTATACTAATAACACCTTTTTGAGTTTTTTAAACAAAAGGGTATACGACATCAAACCACCTGCATCCACACCCCACAACAAAATGGTGTCTTAGAACGTAAAAACCGACACCTTCTTGAAATGACTAGGTCTCTCCTCCTCCAAAACAACATACCCAAAAGATACTGGTCCGATGCTATACTCACAGCAACCTACCTCATTAATCGGTTACCCAGTGTAAAATTACATCTGAAAAGTCCTCTAGAAATTCTCAAGGATAGGAAAATTAACCTAGATCATATACGAGTATTCGGATGTACATGCTTCGTACACATTCCAAGACTTGATAAATTGGACAAAACCTCAGTCAAAACCCTCTTTTTGGGGTATTCCGCTGAGAAAAAGGGGTATAAGTGCTACGACCCAATAAACCATAAACTCTACATCTCGCGAGATGTGCAATTTTGAGAACTAGAATCCTATTACCCAAAGGACCCCGACAACCATAACCACCACCAAACGTTTCCGCTACCTAACAGTATTATTTCCTCTGATATCATAAGACAGGAATAGGATACCGCATCAGCCGCGCCTAAGACAACTACCTCAAGGGGAGCAACTGATGAGGCAACTGTCACTGATGAAGCAGTATTCGTAAGAAGGTCAACAAGGCAAACTCAACCCCCAGCAAGATTAAAAGACTACGTGTCCCATCAGGTTCTATACCCTATCCAAAATTTCCTATCTTATGATAAAATCTATAACATCCACAGGGCATACTTGGGAAAAATTGATGAAACAATTGAGCCAAAGACCTATCAAGAAACCCAACTCGACCCCAAATGGAGAAAGGCGATGAATGAAGAACTTATAGACTTGGAAAAGAATTGAACTTGATCCAACAATTGGTTTCAGAGCTTATGGTTTCGAATATGCATATTCTATATCTAAACATATGATGGATAAATATGTTTTATGGATGGATCCCGATCGATTGACTCTAGGTATTTTCTTTCTATTTTAGAATTGATGTACGCCAAAATTATGGCATAAAATTTTATGTAATTTAATTTTTCAAGAGTTGTATTGTAAATTTCATGTAAATCTGTCACTGATCGCACTCCGAGGAACCATTGTGTGCAGTCAAGGTGCCATCGTCGATGTCGTTCGCTGCCAATGCGCCGTCGTTCCGCCCGTCGTGCACCACCGTTGATCGATTTCTACACCAACTCCCTAGGGGGCGACACTAGGGTTTTGGAAACCGTAGCGCGCCTAAGACCCTGTTGGGCCTTGGGCAGGCGCTGACCTACTTAACCCGCTAGGGTTTGGGCTGAACAAGGGTTGCTTGGCCCAAATCATTCACAGAGGCTTGGGATTTGATCCCAAGCCCATTCTAGTCCCGAAAATTAAATAAATTAATTAATATTTATTTTGTAAAATGTTTTTTTAAATAAATAAATTTATTTATTGTTGGAAAATTAACTTTAAATTTGAATTTGAATTTTGAAAATGGGACTTGATCTTGGTAAAGGATTATAAGGAAGTGGGACTTCCTGAAGGAGAAGGAGAAAATTACAGACGTCACGAAGACGTGTGTGTGTGTGTGTGTATTTATATGTTTTTTTATGAGTTGTAATTAGAAATGAGCCATATAGTAGTTAAATTTTCATGTATGAATTTATTATTAATCTCGCATCCACATAAAAAATTCATATAGGAATAGAGATATGCATCATTTAAGTTTAAATTTATAATGTATTATATTTTTAAATACAATGAAAATTTTATAAAAGTTATACATTTTAAATTATGATTTTAAATCGTATAAAAGTTTATAACTTTTGAAACTAGCTATTCAAATTTATAAAGAGTTATGTTTTTGAAAAAGTAAAGAAAAACTATTTTTTCAAAAACTAAATGGTAGGGTCGTTTACATTGAAACGTTCTCAAGCCTTCTAACGCAAACTTGATCGTGACACGAGGAATGGTTTAGAGGCGCTCTAGCGGTCCTCTCTTCAATGAGAGAAACTTGGGAATCGTGTCATTTTGAGTCATTGAGTTGCTTACGAAGCTAAAACTTATAAACGAAGTGGTGAGGCACGACCATCCCTAGACAAACCATTAGTTCATAACAACCTTTAAAGTCGATGCATTTGTCAAACACTTAGAATGATTCACATTTTAATCTCTCATAGGAGCTAGTCAATGGGGCTATGGTGACCAAAACCATTGGTGATTGGTTGAGCTAGATGTAGTTATATCTTAAGAAACGTTAACCAAATGAGAAGAGTCTCGATGTGATAAAAGGTAGCTCGTGCGTTGTCCCTAGATGAGATGAGCTATCATTGTGGATCGTAATATCACGGAAGAACTTTTTTTAGCGGATTTTTAAAATATTTAAGTATTTGAATCATGCATCATACTTTTCTAAATGATTAAGTATTTATGGACACCGCTTTAATTATTTTTTTCAGTAATCATGTCTTTATCCCCACTCTCAACAATCATGAATGCAAAGAAACTCACTGGTGAAAATTACGTTGATTAGAAATGTACCCTTGATATCGTACTGACAGTGAAAAAAGCACAAGTTCGTGCTCACCACCCCTTGTCACCTTGAGCCTATTGTTGAATCAACTCAAGACAAAAATGATGACAATGTTTCCTGGTTGCGTTCTGATGAGATCGCCAGATGTTATATCTTAGCATCAGTTAGCAATGTGTTGCAACAACAATATCAGAACATGGAGACCACCGTTAATATGATATTGAACATCATCGAAATGTTTGGAGACCAAGGTCATCAAGCCAAATAAGCCGCTGTGTGAAACTTCATGAACTGTCTGATGAAAACTCAAACTCATGTCACAGACCAAATGATGATGATCATTAGTTATGTATGAGATGAAGATCATTAGAGCTGAGACAGATGGCGAGACCCAAGTTGATATGATCCTTAAAACCTTACCAGTTACTTTTAAGAGCTTCAAACTTAATTATTCGATGAATAAATTGAGGTACTCTCTTCCAGAACTCATGAAAGAGTTGTAAGCTACTAAGACCTTATTTTAGAAGGGTAAGAGGAAAAATGAAAAGTAAAACTTTACTGAAAGTAAGCCTTCCAATTCTGGCGCCAAAATAAATACAATAGAGGTCTGGAGAAAGTAAGAAGGCAAACTCAAAAACTGCAAAAGGTAATGTCCCTGTGAAAGTGGACAAGTCAAAAGACAAGTGTCATCATTATGGAGTAGCTGGTCACTGGAAACGCAACTACCTAGATTATCTCAAGGATATGAAATCCAAAGGTACATTAGTTATAACTGAAGCATGTTATGTGGCTGACTCTAATTTTTCGTAGATTGTAGACTCTGCAGCCACTAACTATGTTTGGATTTCCCTGTAGGGGTTCCGGGAAAGCAGAAGGCTTAACGAGGGGTAGTTCAACTTTTGCTAGGGGAATGGAGCACTAGTATCGACAATACAATTGGAACTATTAATTTGTTTTAGAACATTTATTTGGTTTTGCACAATTTTTATTATATCCCGATTTTTGGGAAAAACCTTATTTCAGTAGCTATTTTATTTGAGCAAGGATTTTATTTAAATTTTATTGATAATGATATTGGTATTTTTAGAAATGATTGTTTAATTACTACTGCACGCATGATAAACAATCTTTTCTATGTAAAACCAAAAATCTGATGATATATGACACTAAGGCAAATATTAATTTATATAGGGATAGTAAAAAGTTAGGATCTGACTCAATCGATCTAACATACTTGTGACACTTGCATCTTGGTCACATTAGCCTAGACAAGATTAAAAGACTTTCAAATGATGATCCACATGTGAATCCTGCATAGAAGGAAAAATGACAAAGGGACCCTTTTCAGCGAAGGGTGAAAGAGCCATTAAATGTCTTGAACTCGTATATAGTGATGTATGGAGGCCATTGAATATCTAAGCAAGAGGCGGTTATGAGTATTTTGAAACCTTCACATATGACTATTCACGATTTGGGCATGTTTATCTAATGTGCCTAAAGTTTGAAACCTTTTAAAAGTTCAAAGAATACAAGGCTATAATTGAGAATCAATTAGAGAAACAAATCAAAACACTACGATATGATTGTGGTGGAGAGTATTTGCTAGGAGAGTTCGAAGACTATCTTAAGAAAGAATGTATTCTTTCTTAACTTACAGCACCTGACACTCTAGAACAGAATGGTGTGTCAGAGAGAAGAAATCGAACTCTATTGGATATGGTTAGATCCATGATGAGTTACTCATCCCTCCCAGATTCATTCTAGGAATATGCTTTGGATGACATATATTCTGAACCAAGTTTCATCAAAGATGGTGCCTAGTACACCATATGAAAGTTGGAGTGGATGAAAGTCATCCGTAAGGAACCTTAAAATATAAGGATGCCTAGCACATGCGTTGAGACCGAAGATGGGCAGAACTGATCATAATTATGCTTGTTTGATAGATATCCTAAGGGAACGAAGGGAGATCTCTTTTATAGTCCGACCGATAAGAAAATATTTGTGAGCATGGATGCATGGTTTCTTGAAGGGGACTACATAAGAAGTGTGAATCTAAGAAGCACACTTGTGCTAAAGGAATTATTAAGTGGGAGAACACCAACTCCTCAATCGGGACATGTTCTCGAATCAATAATGGAAGAACCACAACAGGAGCCAAAGCCTCGACATAGTGGGAGGGTTGTGAGACAACCTGGCAGGTACGTGTCTTATAGGGGGGCCTTGATAGTAGCCTAAGATAAGGATCAAAATGGACATGTTTCCTACTCGCATGTGATTGTTGGTCTTGAAGCAAACCTATGGCAAGTCACCATGAACGTTGAGATACGATCGAAGTACTCGAATGGAGTCTAAAAGCTTGTAGATCCTCCTGAAGGGGTAAAAATCGTAGGGTGTAAATGGATTTATAAGAATAAGATAGGTCCAGATAGGAATGTGAAGACATTCAAATCTAGGGTTGTAGCTAAAGGCTATACCGAAAAGGAAGGTATAGACTATGAGGATATCTTCTTGTCGGTGGCCATACTTATCCATATGAATTCTCATATTCATTGCTACTATCCTCGATTATGAAATCTGACAGATGGACGTCAAGACTGATTTTCTGAACAAAAATCTCAAAGAGTGCATTTACATGGTTGAATCAGACAGGTTCATGAAGAAAAGTCAAGATGACAAGGTTCGCGAACTACTGAAGTCTATTTATGGCATTAAGCAAGCATCCCGTTCATAGAATATCAGATTCGATGAAACTATCAAAAACTATGGTTTCGATCATTTAATGGATGAACCTTGTGTGTATAAGTTGATACACGAAGGGAAGGTGGTTTTTTGGCCTTGTACGTAGACGATATTCTACTCACTGAGAATTCTGTAGGAAAATTGTTTGATGTCAAAATTTGGCTAAAAGTGCAATTTGATATGAAAGATCTTACAGAAGCTACTTTTGTCCTAAGTATTCAGATCTTTCAGGATCGAAAGAATTGACAATTGGCACTCTCCCAAGCATCTTATATTGATAAGGTGGTGGATCGCTTAGGCATGCAAGACTCTAAAAAGTGATATCTTCTCTTTAGACCTGAACTCAACATATCCAAAGAGCAGTCTCCTAAGACTGGAATACATGATAAATATTCCCTATGCCTCAGCCGTAGGAAGTCTCATATATGCAATGCTTTGCACTAGACCAAATATTTGCTACGTCCTAGGCATGGTAAGTCATTTCCAATCTAATCCTAGACTCGATTATTGGAATGATGTCAAGCATATCCTCAAGTATCTTAGGAGAACGATGAACTACATGCTTGTGTATTCAAGTACTGACTTGAATATGACAGGTTATACCGACTCTGATTTCCAAACGAACAAGGATTCCATGAGATCCAGTTTAGGATCAGTGTTCATCCTAAATGGTGAAGTATTGGTATGGAGAAGTATCAAGTACTCTTGCATCATTGATTCTACCATGGAAGTTATGTATGTGGTGGCTTGAGATGTTGGAAAGGAGGTTGTCTGGCTTAGAAAGTTTCGAAAGACTCTGGAAGTTGTTCAAGATGTTGACAAATACATGACACTTTATTCTGACAACCGTGGGGCTGTGGCAAACTCAAAGGGACCAAGGAGCCACAAAATATCCAAACACATATAGCGGAAGTACCACCTCAACAGAGAGATTGTTCTGCGTGGAGATGTTGTAATAACACACATATCGACGGTTAACAACTTGGCAGGTCCATTCATAGAGATTTTAAGTAGTAAAGGCTTTGATGGTCATCTGGAGGGCATGAAGATGTGAGAGTGTATGCACCTATTTTAGTTCAAGTGGAAGTTTGTTGGAATTATGTCCGTAAAGTAGGATAAAATAACTATTTATGAGTAAACAATTATTTCTGACATCTATGTATTACTAAATTTTATGAATAAATGAAAGTTTTCTTCAATTGAAGTGTGTTTGATTTACTTAAGTCCTGAAACTATTATCAACAAAAAAAGAGGAAAGACCGAGCGGTCTTCCAGACAAACTTTTCTGAGATAGTTCATAATGTTATTCATAGTCTTAGGATTGACTAGATAATCAAATCTAATTATGACTGTTAGTTTGAACCAAATGATACCGCTCTCGAGGCATGAGAGTGGAGACTCTAATGGTTAACCTAGACATGTTGTGGAACATGTTAAATAGATTGGTAACCAATTAGTTTAGAGTAAAGCCATTTATCTAACTCTAAATCTAGTTGTTACATCTTAAGAGTATTTTTATAATGACTTTAATCCTAAGGTGAATACGAAACTTGACCGAGTTACTCGTGATCTTTGATTCGCCAAAGGAATGAGTTCGAATTTCTGGACAATACCTCGATCTCGGTTGTCAAGACCGTAATTCAACTATGTTGAAATTGCGTGATTCACAAATATGGAGTTCGTGACAAGATTGCAAAAGCAAAAATATCAGCTTATGCTTTATTGATGAGTGTGTGAATATATAAACTGGGCCTGGTACTCGATGACATGAGTCATTGAATAAGACATGTTGAATTGTATGAGACACTTCATAGATATGTCTTTCTTGTTCACAGTCAATAAATGAGTTAAGGAAATAATAACTAGAGAGGTAAAATGGTAATTTTACATCAAACTCTTGTTACTGATATTCATGAAGGGTAATATCATAAAATATTTTGTGGACCGTGAAATATAAATGTTTATTTGCAACAACAGAAAATGTAGAGCGCATGAATCGAGAGTTCCTTCGGCATCAGACTTATAATAGAGCTAAATTAGCTGGATATTTGAATCCAATAGCTTTGTTCATGTGGATCCATTCGGTCTCAAAAGTATTTCATCAAAACAGGAATAAGAAACAACGTCAGTTAGACCAAAAACATGTTTTGGACCAATGTTCACTTCCCGAGCCCGTATGAGATGAGTGTCAAATATATAGTGAAGACAAAAATAAATGTTCAAATTTATTTCATTATTTTTAAATTATTAGATAATTAATAAATAAAAAAATTAATTAATTAATTGACATTAGTCAATTTAACTCATCAGTTTAAACAGATGAGTTTGGACATAATTTTGGCTCTAAGGAAGAAGTGAAAATCACATATCAGTGTATATGGAGAGAGGAATTTTGATTTTTGAAATTATAGGGGTATATGGGTCAATTCCCTAATTAAATATAAAATGGATTGCATTAGGGTTGCATCACTAAGTGTGTCAATCAGAGCAGAAAAAGTTTCTCTCCTCCGTATATTGTTACCACCGAAATTCGTAGAGGAAGAGAAGAGAAAACAATTATTTTCTCTTCTATAGTTACTTTGAGAGCCCATACTCAATTCCTACACAAATCCTTGAACGATATACTTTTGATTCTAACGAGTGGTTGCCGGTGTAATGATCAATTAAAAGCTCTATAAATCTCAGGAACGATGAACGAGAGATAAAGAATTTGATCTCGCAAAATCAGAATTTCTCCATTAACATAAAATGTATAAAATCATTTTTATCTCTTCTCGACACGTTTATATAGTTATACACATTCAATGGTTTCGTTTTGTGTTTACTACGATTAAAATGTTTGTATGAAAATTTTGATATTCAGCCCAAGAATTTGTCATATTTCATTTATTTTCTATAAAATCTAAAACTAGATCCAACAGCCCCCCCCCCTCCCCAAATAGAAGATGACCTAAAGGGAAAGGATCACTTTTCTCTTGAGGAACAAACAAGAAATGGAGGCAAGAATGAGAGTTTTGACTCTCTAAGAAAGGTGACGGTGAAGGGAATGAGATAGAAGACTGTCTATATATAGGTCTTAAAGGAGGAAACAGCTCATTTAATGGGCATTAAACGGGGCTGTGATGGTGATCGTTGAAGCTATTTTACAACCGGTGAGGAATTTTTGGGAGACCAACTGACGCGTCAGGAGTGGAGTGATGAGGAGTCAAGGCTCGTAGATTAGCGAACCTTACTCTCCTCTACACGTACCCATGGGTCGTTAATGTTCCCCCTCCCAAGAAACTAACGATCATTAAACCGTTAAAAAATAAAAGTGAGTGGCACAAGCACAGTAGGCGGATCACGGTAGCCTATCGCCAATATAAAGGAAAGTCAGACAAGGAGCTCGAGTAGTGAAGTCTTCAGACCTGGCTGGGGGAAACTATTATCGATGTTTTTCCGGCCACCAGTGACGCGACGACGCGCGTCACACCTCAATTGAGAAATTCATCATTCAGGAACTTCCAAAGGAAGAAAGCCGACCTCATCTGGTCAGACACCATGGAGGTCGGGCTACACAGACCTGAGCAAGAGTAAGGCTAAGTTCCAACAAAAAGAGCTCAGACAGCTCCCGAGCGTAAGGTAATCATTGTCCGCCGTAAGTAGCACCTAATAGGTCTCATCGCCATGACTAAGTGTCAGGATAGCCTCCGAAGAGTCATGTCGTAATTAAATGTTTATCATTTTATGTCAAGATTGCGTCCCTTCCGTTCACTCAATGTCTGGCGACGACAGGCTTCGTGTTTTGTGAAGCTTCTCCAACACGCCTCTGAGAGCCTTCTTCAACATGCTTCCTCCCACCAAGAAGACTCAGGTATAAATACTCCTACCAATCGACATAAAAGGTATGCCTTATCTCCCCCTTGGAAATTATGCCGGAATATCGACCATATAATAATGACTTAGGCATCAGAGGCCCTCAGACAGGGCAACCACCTCCTGGTTCCCTGTCTATAGGGTTCTTTGTTTGTGTTTTGTAGACGTTGAGATCGAGAGAAGATTTAGCTGAGAGGAAAAGCACGTGTATCGCTGGGAGGAGAGAGCGTGCACAATGTTACCGTTGCGGACATCTTCGGTCAGAAGGATTAACACATGAATTGTTGAAGTTTTTGGTTGTAACAATAACTAATTTAATAGAGAAGACTATTAAATCTAATGTAATTTACTTCATTAATTATTTTGTTAGAAAACTACTATATTTGATGTTTTCTTTTTAAATTATAGACAAAATTGATTTTTTTTAAATTATAAAATATCTAAATAGTAACAATCCCAATATTTGTATAGGTCAGTATAAACTTTTTAAATTGAAATGTGAATTCGAGGACAACAAATTACGGTGTATTATTTGATAAGTATAACCGGATAAAGTTTTGCTCTAATCTAAAATTTTTAATCAGTTTATTTGGAATTCAACTGATTATTAGATTGGAAGAATAAAAAGAGATCAAACATTTATTTACAACTAATAGATATATCTAATTATTTCTAACAATTAATTGAAAGGAATGAATAAAGAATGCATAATATTGACATCTTAAATTTGAAGAAAAATAGAATTACCGTAACAAAAAAATCTGTTGGAAATAGTGTATTGCATTATAAGTTTAAATGAAAATAATAATTATACAACAAGTCTTTAAATATATTAATTATAACATGTAAATAATATAATTTCTAATAACAATGCAAATACAGTAATTACGAAATGTAAATGAAGTAAATATCAACGTTTAATAAATTAGACTGAATAACAGTATAATTAGAAATTAAACTGAGTCTTGTTCGTACAGTTTTCTTAAAACAGTTACGTCATCTCACTTGTGATACTAAGATTGATAAAAATGTCTGTTTCCCAAGATAAAATGGTTTGAGGCAGCTGAAGAGCACCTAACTTCACCATCTTGATCGAACTGAATTGTCAGAATTCTACCACCAGGGTAACAACGTCAAAACAAGAATTGGACCAAAAAAATCAAACTGTCGACGGAACCAGAAATAAATTGAATTAGACTAAAATGAAAACCGAACCAAAAATCGAACTAAGAAAACTTGAAGAAAAACCAGAAAAAACGTGGAGACCAAGACTTGGGAGAAAATGATAGCTAGAATGCTTATTTTGTGTGTAAAAAGACAGCTCATTGGCTCATATAGAGGCGGCCCATATAGAGAGAGTCTCTAACCTTATCAAGTTATCACCCTCAATACAAACATATCTATATATACCACTCCAAATTTTTCTTCGTTTCCAATGTGGGATTTCTATTATTCCCACCTATTTTCATTCTCATTTAGCTCACTTTGAGAAATACATAGTGGGTCTCACCTAAAAATTCATCCAAAATTGGTCTATGAAAATGACGTACAAAATATCCATTTTCCAACAATTCCCTACATGAATGAAAGTTGATGACCAACGACACGACATACATGGTGATAAAATTCTACGTTCCGAAACCTGCATAGGATAGGTAGGTTTTACTTTTTGAACCTTCACTTGTGTATGTATGTTTACTTTACTAGTTGACCAGTAGACGCAATGTCTTTAAATTGTTCGGCCTTTTGTGTAAACAATGATATACTACACAGAAGAGGCATCCCTGACATAGTTCAGTTCTCATGATTATGTTCGTTTTGGCCATGAACATCCTCCTGGTTCTGCAAGAGTTTTTAAAGAATTGTGCCCTTAAAATTCGTATAGAAGCGGCCCCACTTCACTCTCACATATGTGATCTTTTAATTTAAGAGTAAACCTACATTACTCCCCACGGATCTCACAATTCTGACTCATAAGAATCATTAAAAGCTCAGCTTAACCTGATCTCAACGAGCATCGGTGTTTTTATCATTGGAATGGATAGGAAAAATCCCTACAATGATCCGGCTAAGTTTATACAATTACGTTGTCCCTTTGAACCTAGATCTTGGGATCTCTAGCCAACTAGGTTATGTTTCCTTTGTATCAACTTATTTTTACATGGGCTATAGTCTCATTTCTATCGATGACTTTTTAACTAACTACCTATTTAACCCTTTGATTAATGGATCCACATTGAATCCTTTGACTTCACATAGTCAAGAGTGATAACTTCTATCAAAAGTAGTTGTTTAATGACATTATGTCTACGACTGATGTGTCTAGACTTACCATTGTACGTATTACCTTGTGCCCTTCCAATAGCACTTTAACTATCATAGTGTATACAGATTGGTGGCACATGCTTTGTCCATTTAGTAATATCCTCTAGGAAGTAGAGTAGCCACTAAGCCTTCTCCCCACATTTGTCAAAAGCTGTAAGCTCACATTTCATAGTGGATCTAGCTATAACAGTCTATTTTGAGGATTTTCATACTACGACAACACCTCCTAATGTGAAAACATACCCAGTAGTAGAGTTCGTATATTTCTTATCATATATCCAATTCGTAATAGTATATCCTTCTAGGACCGCTGTATATATTGAATAGTGTAGTCCATAACTTAGAGTATATCGTATGTACCTTAGTACTCTTACATTGGCTTTCTAATGTTCAGCTCTAGGATTATTCATGAATCTACTCAGTTTACTTACTGTATAGGCTATATCAGGTGTTGTACAACTCATCAAGTACATCAGACTACCTATCACTATAAAGTATTCTACTTGACAGATACTCTCACATTTATTCTTGGACAAATGTCCATCTTATGTTCACCAGCATCATCTTTGCTAAATTTTCTAAGAATAGAATCTACATAATGAGATTGACTTAAAAAGTCCATCTTATGTTCTTTTGATTTTTAATTCCCAATATAACATCAGTAAGTCACATGTCCTTCATATCAAATCTAGATTTTAACATGTATTTCGTAGATTTGATCATTTTATCATTACTCCTAACGATAAGCATGTCATCAAGATACAAGCACACAATGACATATCCATTTTTTGTATCTTTAACATAGATACATTTATCACATTCACTAATTTGAATCCAATTGACATCATATGACTGTCAAATTTCTCATGCCATTGTTTTGGTGCTTATTTCAAACCATACAATAATTTAGCAAATTTACTAACTTTCTTTCCTTGCCCAGGAGCGGAAAACCATTCTGGTTGTTCCATGCATATTTTTTCCTATAAATCTCCCTTTAGAAAAGTTGTTTTCACATCCATTTTATCTACTTCAAGATTTTACGAAACTGCAATTGCAAGTATCATCCAAATGGAGTTTATTCTGAACACCAGAGAATATGTATCAGAATAATCAGGACATTCCTACTTTCTATAGCTTTTAATTACAAGTCTAGCCTTGTATTTATCAATTGATCCATCAGCCTTCATTTTTTGTTGAAAATCCATTTGGAAGCCAAAGGTTTACAACCAGGTTGAAGATCCACTAGTTCCCAAGTATGATTTTACAAAATGAAATCAATTTCACTCTTAATGGCCTCTTTCCAAAAAGGACCTTCATTGGAGTTTACAGCTTCATTGAAATTGCTTGGTTCACTTTCAATCATATAGGTTAGAAAATCATGACCAAAAGACTTTTCTGTCCTAACTCTTTTACTCATTCTAGGTTCTACCTCGACTTCTTCATCTTGGTCTTGACTACCTTCTTCATCAATAGTCTCAAAAAGTATTTTTGAAGAGCTTGACTCTTCTTTGGACTTGTAAGGAAATACATGTTCCAATAATGATGCATTCCTAGACTCTATTATCGTGTTCTTCTCCCACATGTTCTGAGATAATCCAGAATTGGTCATCAATGCATTCATTATTTCTTTCAAGGTACGATTTTTGCGCTCATCAACGCCATTGGACTGAGGTGAATAAGGTGATATGATTTCATGTTCAATCTCATGTTGAGCACAAATCTCAACAAACGACAATTCATACTCACCACCTCGATCACTTCTTAATACCCTAATTTTCTTATTCAGTTGATTCTCAACTTCATTATTATAGAGAATGAATTTCTCTATAGCTTCATCATTTCTCTTTAGCAAGTATACATGACAGTATTTTGTGCTATCATCAATAAAAGTAATAAAATATTATTACCACATCTTGTTTGTACAAATTTTAAATCACATGTATCACTATGAATTAAATCAAGTGGTTCGGTGTTTCTTTCAACATTTGGAATGATGATTTCATTAATTTTACCTTACCACAAGTTCCACACTTGTGATTTGAAATTTGTAGTGAACCAGACACAATGTTCTTCTGGATCTCAAATACCATACAAAATTCATGGTTATTCAGCAGTGAGCACGACACAAAGTTCTTCTGAATCTCAGGTACATACAAGACATTGTTCAGAGTCAATTCCATCCAAGAAGTCATCTTCAAAACCACTTTTCCTTGGTATTTGATCTCAAAGGTGGTCGAGTTCCCATGAACAGCTTCTCTCCATGCTCGATAGCTTTGAAGGTAGAGAACATCATGCGATCAAAACACACATGGCAGGTAGTTCCAGTGTCAATCCCTCATTCCTTTGGATTTGATCCAACCATATTGACCTTAGAGGCCACTACTGAGAGGTTGATATCAGAAATGTCTCGAGCAATGTTCTCAATCACATTAGCCTCCTTGTTTCTCTTAGGAAATCTACACTCAGAAGATTTGTGATCCATCTTGTCACAATTGTAGCACTTATCTTGGAACTTTGGTTTCTTAGAAACCCCTTCTTTAGATCCCAGCTTGTTTGAACATTTCCTTTGTTGTTGGTCTTCTTGCTTTGAAACCCTTACCATGCTCCATAATGTTAGCCTTTGCTACAACAATAGGGTTTGGCCCTCTTCTATGGATAGTATATTATCTTCTTTGATTCGAAGATGAATAATAAGATCTTCAATGCTCATTTCCTTTCATTTGTGCTTGAAATAATTCTTAAACTCCTTCCACGCAAGAGGTAATTTCTCAATAATACAAGCCACTTGAAATTATTCACTCAACATTATTCCCTTAGCATGAATCTCGTATAGGATAATTTGTAGGTCTTGCACTTGACTGATCACCTTTTTGGAATCCCTCATTTTAAACTTCAAAAAATGGGCCACGATAAATTTCTTGGCGCCCGCATCCTCAGTCTTGTACTTTCATTCAAGAGATTCGCATAGCTCATTTTTTGTTTTATTATCAGAATAAACATTATACAAGGAATCGATAAGACCATTCATTATGTAATTCCTACATAAATAATCAGAATGTTTCCAGCATCAATAGTGCTTATCGTTTGAAAATCCTGCTCATCGTCATTGAGTTTAGGAGCTTCTTCAGTCAAACATTTTGCTAGATTCAACGTGGTCAGGTAAAAGAGCATCTTTTGTTGCCACCTTTTAAAATTCAAACTGTTAAATTTCTATGGTTTTCTCCATGAGAAATAGGTAGAGGCATCGATGCCATACGAGCCACAGAGTCACAGCAGAGTTATGCACACCTAGATTTTGCATTTTAGCCCTGACAATAGGGTTCTACCCTTGGCTTTCAGCAGCATGGTTCGTCACAACATTATTGTTGGATTCAGTTGTCATATTTCCTTATCTGAAATATAAACTAAAAGTGTATTAACACATTAAAAATTATGCTATTTTCTCGAAGACGAAAACATGCTAATTTTCCAAATATTTTTCAAGGCAAACCAAATAGCATTTTACAGATAACCGTCAAGACGAACTCGTGGGGTCTAAAGACCCAATCCACGACCAACCCTCTCGACAATATTCAGTTCCAAGGTAACTGGGAGAAAAGTCCTCTTAAATTTCAATTTTCTAGATAGCATTTCTCTGTATAGTTACTTCCGATTTCAAAATTTTTTAGGAGAATATTAAAAAATAAAAACCTTTAGGTTTAAAAACCCAAATCAATTTCCAAAAGCAATTTTTGGACAAAATGTAAAAACCAAATTAACTTCCAAAAAAAATCCTGTAACGCAATAACTTATATAAAAATAATTGTTTTAAGATTGTTGAAAATAATGTATTACATTATAAGATTAAATGTAAATAACAATAACACAACATTTGTGTAAATATATTAACTCAGTAGGTAAATCACAATGCGAATATAATTTTTACGAAATGTAATAAAGTAAATACCAACATTAAATAAATCGGACATAGTAACAATATGATGAGAAATCAAGCCGAGTCATATTTTCAGAGTTTCCTCAAAACAGTTACGCCACCTCACTTGTGGTACTAAGGTTGATAACGACGTCTATTTTCTAAGATAAAACGGTTTGAGACAGTTGAAAAAGTACCTAATTTTACCACTTTGATCGAACTGATTCGTCAGAATTCTACCACTAGAGTAACAATGTAATAACAAGACTTGGACCGAAAAATCAAACCATCGACGAAACCAGAAATAAACCGAATCAGAACGAAATGAAAATGGATCAAGACCGAACCAAAAATCGAACGAAGAAAACTTGAAGAAAAACTGTGGAGACCAAGATTTGAGAGAAAAAGGGAGCTAGAATGCTTCTTTGGCGTGTGAAATGAGAAGGGGAATGCCTCATTTTATACTACTCATGGGGGAGAGGTATCATAAAGGCTATTTAACCCATTAAAAGGTCATTTAATCCAAATAAAGTCCAAAAACATTTTTCTCTTAATTTGAAAAATAAACATTTTAGGTCTTCAACTACAAAGAATATTTCATATTCCATGATATTTGGGCTTCTTATGAGAAGGAAAAATAAATCTGGAGCACACAATAACTCATTGGCCCATATAGAGGTGGAATATACTCTCGGTTTATCAAGTTACCACCCTTGGTAGTCAATTTCGATGTACTCACGGAGGAGAACTCAAATATCCGAAAATCTTACACTTTTACATAGTGGATCTCACTTAAAAACCTGTCTAAAATTTATTTACGAAAATTGTGTACAAAATACCCATTTTCTAATAAAATCAAATTAAGTAAATATTTTGTATTCAACATTAGCAAGAGAAATACATATGATAGGCACAATATAATATCTAGCAAACCTAAGTTGTTCAATATTGGATAAGATAAAAAGAATAGCAAATAAATGACATTAACTTATCAAACTAAAGTATGACATGCCAAATAAAAGAAACTTAAAAGTTATGGCGAAAGCAAAGAAAGCCCAAAATGGATATATTTATAGTCTATTTCTCCTCGCTTCGATTCCTCCCTACCCAATTAAATCCGAATATTTTCTTATGCGAGGCTTTCTAATTGACCGCTAAACTATTGTGGCATAAAACAAAGTGACTTGAACTCCATTGCTCTAACATTTCCAAGTAAAAATAATTTATGCCGTAAAGTGACTTGGATTCCATTGCTCTAATCTTTACTGGTAAACATTATCCTTTTAATACAAGTATGTGATCTATCAATTGTCCAATGATATGCATCCTTCCGCAATAACACCCGATGGTCGGGGTATAGCATGGCTATCAATGTAAAATGGCGTGAGTATAAAATATACTCAGTTTTAATAAAATTTTACACATACATAGCAAACACATGCTCATCCAAATCCATTTAAATCCTTAACATAAGTCTTGTGTTTGACACACTTTAAAAATCATTTTATCGTAGTTTTTCATTTGCTCTAGCTATTTTGAGAATTCTGGTTACATTCTTTTCTTTACTTAAGACATCTTTACGTTTTTCATTGCATTCTCCTCTTTACATTTTTCATGCACTCACTTGTAGAATGTTTAGTCAATCAGAGGCATTGAGTCATTATTACGAAAACATGTTTGACTATCAGATCTTTGGTAGTATCGCTAGACAAGTCAAACGATCATTCATTAACTTTAACATTTATCATTAATCATTAAACATTGTCGGGTTCGCCGGTCCCCCACGTCCCATTTTTCACTCCCCCTTTCATGACATAAACACACACACCAGGTCTTTTAATTCTTTATTTATTAATTATTTTTATTTTATAAACCTTAGCATGTAAGCATTTACATAGTCACAATCATTAGCATAATAATATATAATTAAGCATAACATCACACAAGAAAATTATCACATGAGATTCACTTACAAAGAATCAAACAAGAGTACCACCATATACAATCACCCATCATAAATTTTCAGAGTATGACAATAATTTAGGTATGTGTAAAATTCTACTTACCTGATGTCCTTAGTAAAACCAAATGATTAGAGAATGCTTTGAGTTGTCAACACTCTAAGTGCCAAAACTATTAAATTTTACACATTAAAATATTTTATAAACTTCATATGGTCATTAAAGACAATGCAAAAACATAATTGAAATATACGTAATAAATGCTTAAAGCATAGTCTTTGCCATATTAAGAATAAAATTTATAACTCTTGTTAAAAATCTAGTACCCATTGAATCCAAAATATATTACATTTAAAATCATCATTCTTTTTTTATTAAAGTAATTGCACCAGATAGATTTTAAAATTCACTTTAAAAAATAACAGTTTTTTTTCAACTTTAAAAAAATAGACAAATTTTTTGTCACGTCATCAATCATTGATTACTTAAAATTTGAAGAGGCGATATTGCCCCTGATTTTACAGATTTTCAAATAAGATTTTATTTCATTTTTTATTAATTATATCAATATTTAATTAAAGATGTTAATTATTTTTTTGTTTATAGCTAATGCCAAAAGTTACAGATTTTCAAATCTGATTTTATTTTATTTTTTATTAATTATATCATCATTTAGTTAAGGATGTCAAATTTTTTCTTGTTTATAGCTAATCTCGATTATAGAATATATTAAAGTAATTAGATAATTCAATTAATTAGTTATTGATTATATCAAAATCAAACAATTTTTAGGTTAATCAATGGGATGCTCGATCCATTGACCCTATAATAGATTGAGACGAATGGATTGATCAGTCAATTCATAATATATCATTCATTTCCCGAAAATTTCAAGTTAATCAATGGAATGTTCAATCCATTAGCACCAATAATAGATTGAGACGAATAGATTGATCAGCCAATCAATGATATATCACGGATTGAACCAAAAATTTCAGGTGAATCAATGGGATGATCAATTCATTCACCTCAATAATAGATTGGGACGAATGGATTGATCATTGATCAATGATATATCACTGATTGACCTGAAAATTTTAGGTCAACCAATAGGATGACCGATTCATTAGACGAATGGATTGATCAGTCAACCAATGAAATCATCAATCAATTCACTCAAGTCTATTATAGAGGCGTTTGAAACATCTTTGACTCATCTCATTGATTAACCCAAAAATATTTCAAGCACCCCTATAATAGATATGGAACGGATGAATTGATCGGTTATCAATGATATATCACTGATTCACCCAAACAAATTTAGGTCAATCAATGGGATGATCGATTCATTGATCCTATAATAGATTGAGGCGAACGGATTGATCAGTCAATCATGAGATAATCAATCCATTCGCCCTAGTCTATTATAAAGGCGTTTAAAACATCTTTGACTCATCTCATTGATTGACCCAAAAATGTTTCAAACACTTTCACAATAGATTGGGATGAATGGATTAATCAGTCAATTAAGGATACATATCATTGATTGACCTAAAAATTTTGAGATCTTTTAGTGGTTTCTAAAGATTTTTAAAATCAATTTTTTATCGATGTCCAGCATTAATTAACTTCCTATAATTAATCAAATTTTAAACATTATTCTGAGTATTAATTACTTCCTTAATTTAAGCATTTTTCATATTGATATTTCAACTTTATACCTCTTATTTACCCAAAAATCTGTTAAACACACCATAATTAGATTATGATCATTTTGATATTCAATTATTGACAGTTATGAAAATCTGTTATTTACTTAAAAAAAATTTAAAAAATGTCATTTCTTAAAACATCACCCCTTAAGTTGTCTGTTCCGTAAAATTTTTCAATTAATTATGGCTTATATCCTCAGTTAACGTATATATATCCTTAACCTTTGCAAGGATATCACAATTACAAAAGTTTGACATTTAAATCACTAGTCTATGGTATGCAAGGACAAGAATAGAAAATCCCTTTTAGTCAGAAATCTTGCTCTCTTTAAAAACCACATTTTACTTTATCATGAAACCCACAACATTCTTTGTTCAATAATAATATAATAATAATCATGTTCAATATTTTAGCCCTACCTTAGGAAAAGAATTGCTTATAAAGTCTGTTCCAAAAGATTAAAAAGGACATTAATCCTTTTTTTTTTCAAAACAATGTTTGAAGCATGGAAATCTCTTTGTTCATATTTTATAGATGCTAGTCAATATTGAGTAACGTTCATTCATATTCTATACACCAATATTACATTTAATTTACAATAACACATATTAAATCATGAACATACATTTGATAATAGAAAAATATAAATCTTTAAACTTGTATGTGTATAATAGGTTAGACACTCGAAAACTAAAGAAAGCCTTATCCAACATCAAATTTTGATTTATGGAGTGTAGAACGTAATAAGCATGATTTCATATAACGTTTAAAACAATATAGGTTGCTATACATTAAAATTCAAATCATAATTTTCTCAAAAAAAAAAACTTTTATAAAGAGAATTAACTATCTTTCTTACCTTCGAAATTTGATTTAGCTCTTCAAAATCGGTAGGGTGACGAAGTAAGACAGCTATTGTACGTACTACAATTGCGGAAAACGAAAGAAAAATGATGGAGAATACAAGAAGAGGAGACTATCAATCGGTGGGGGTGATAGGCAATCACCCATTCTCTGCATACAGAGAGCAGAGAAATTGTTCCTACCGCCAAAAAAACGCCTCAAGGTTAAAGGAGCTTAAATAATGGAATATTTTAGGGTATAAAATATTGTCTAGCTAGGTTAACTAATTTGCTAGCTTTTAGCCATTAGGAGTAAAATTTGTTATTTAAACCCCTTTTTGTCTCCTTTGTTTTTTCACCTAAAATTTAAAAACTATTTACATACTCAAATAATCGATTACTCTTAAATTATCTATAAACTGTAAAATTTAGTTATACACGTTAGAGCCGTGAGAGTATCTCGAAGTATTTCTCTCTAAAATATTCAATTAATTCATTTCAAGCATTAAATCAAATAATAAAGAGAATTAAATAAATAATCATGACAGTTAATTGTAATGAATTACTAAACATATAATTAAGTGTACGGCTAGTTGCAGTGTTATAAATTATGTCGTCCTAAAAATAAATTTCGTCCTCGAAATTAAAACACAGAATAAATTTGTATACTTGACACAATTTCTCTTTGCGTTCGCAAGTTGCCACCTCCGTTACATGATTTTTCCGTGACACACTAACTAACAAATCTTCTTTAATCTTAGTTTATTTTCTTCCCATCAAGAATCGTGAAGGGTGCCTCTTCATAGGTAAAGTCTTTACGAAGATCCAAAACTTTATGGCTAAGGACGTGAAAAGGGTTGGGAAAATACTTACTCAATATGGAAACATTAAATACATTATAGCACCCTATATTGTTAGTGGGAGTGCAACTTGATAAGCTAAAACTCATATTCTCTCTAATATTTTGAATGGTCCTACAAAGTGGGTGCTAATTTTTTTTTTCTCTTCCCAAACCTCATCATATTTTCCATGGAAGCAATTTTTAGAAATACTTTGCCGCCAATAACAAGCTCCTTCAGCTTCCTTCTTTTGTTTGTATGATTCTTTTGTCTAGTTTGAGTTGTTTCCATTCGTTGACGAATCTTCTCAATTATATCAACGTTTTTGTTCTTTAAGTCGCAACCTAACCACTTCCAACAAACATCACTAAAGATAACGAAACCAACAACTCTCAAAGGACGCCAAAAAAGATACAGATACCGATCGCTACTTCAGTTCTAAGAAACTTTTCTCACATTCCTCAATCCATATGAATCATATATTCTTCCTTGTAAAATTGGTCAAAGGTGAGGAGATTTTAGAAAATCCACCAATGGTACATCATCAATTGTCATGTATAAGTACTAACTAGTCAATTTATACCCAAAATAAAATGTAATACTTTAATACACATGTATACTACTGTTGGAATTGGCGGCGGAGGCGTGGTGGTTTAAAAAAATCTTTTAAAACTTTATCGATTGAAAAAAGAAATAATTGTGATGCCACAGTTTCTCAAGAAATTTTTTAAACCTTTTAATGAAAAAAAAATTTTCTCATCGGGTCCGTTATATATCTATACATTAAATTAGAGACATACAAAGATAAGAGTTATAAATCTTGTAGTCTTATCAAGTGTCCTTGTAAACAACGAACTTGTATGCCAACGAACAACAGACAGCGAGATCTAACCCAAGATATACGAAGTCAATCATCAAACACATTAGGAAGTGTGTGGACACGTAAAATAAATCGAAAATACTTTTATATCTTTAGATACACTCAACAAATGAGATCTAGAGATTTTGGAGAAGGATTGTTGTGAGACAACTCTGAGAGAAATTTAGGAAAACTCATAGAGCTCTTTGATTACCCTTTAATCACCTAGTTACACACATTTAGGCCAATCAAATAATATCTACACATAGTTTTTAGGACGTGTGTGGGCATGTAGAATAAATCAAATATATTTTTTTGTCTCTAGATATACTCAACACATAAGATATAAAGATTTTGGGGAATGACTATTGTAAGAAAACTGTGAGAGAAAATAAGAAAAACTCACAGAGCTTTTTTATTAACTTTTAATCAATCAGTTGCACACACTGAGGCTAATAGAATAATATCTACATATATCTTCTAAGTCAAGCCTCATCATATTTTTAGAGATTTACAAAATAATAAGTTAATTATAAATGTGTCATTGCAGTGAGATCCACTGTAATTGAGCCAACACTCATGCCACATAGCACACTAGTGTGTCATGTGGCACTATAGTAACTCATGTCAATCTTTGATTCAAAAATCAGAGACTGACATGTGGCAGTCTAATATGTCACATGGCAATTATCCTATAATTTATTATATATATAAATCAGATAATTTATTATATATATAAATCAGTTAATTCAAAATTAACTTATATGATCTCCTAATCAATTATCTTATATGTTAATTAACAGATTAGATAAACTAAATCAAATCATTATCTCATACTAATCAACATTAAACTAATCGATATTATTATTTATTTGTAATTTCTGAAAATTACTATAAATAAAATTATTAATTAATTCTTAATTAATTAATATCACATAATCGTCTCATAATTATATACTTCCCCATAAATTTAATTCATTATGAAAGCAGGTTCTTTTCTCATGTCCTGAAATATTCACATCCTAGACTGTGTAGTATAGAGGTGACTCAGGGACCACGAACCGATAATTCTAAGCTCCAATAAACAGGATTATCAATTAAACTCTTTAATTAAATAATCTTGTTTATTAATTCCATTATTACTCCACTATAAATATGAAATTTCACTCTTAGTAATTACAGAATATGTTCACAGAGTATTCTCGTGTACTCCATTGATATAATCACTTCATGTAATTCTGTCCTCCAATTATTGGTTCAAAAATTAGAGTTCATCAAAATTATCGTTTTACCATTCTAATTATCTTTTGATCTTTAAGTACCATTAATTCACTCTTGAACGGCCAATTTATAATCGTATTTTAAATTTGAGCTCAATAACCATTCAGCTCTAGAATTAACACTTAAGAGAATCAATATATGATCCATTAGGAAAGCTTGGATTCCAAATCTTGTAAGATCATGTTCACAGCCATCCATATTACTGAATCTAAAAAACAAAAGTCACTAGTCTGTTTTACAAATAAACCTTAACGAGTGGATCAAAAGGCCTAGTAGACATGCATAGGAGTTCATGACTACTCAGGATTTAGACTGATCTACATATGATCATCAGTTTTGATGTGTATTAAATCTTTATGAAAAATAGCAAGTTAATAAAAAATATTAATCCACATCGGCCTTGTCCTATATAATCTAATTATATTTAGTACATTCACTAAGATGTATATCCACATCAGTGATCCGGATCTAGATCACATCCATTCATAACGCTTAGTGAACCGTACAAGCAACCATTCATTAAAAATTTCATACTTTAATATGTTGCGGACTATTTTATTTACTATCTATGATCTTTACCCTCTCATACTTATACAAGATCACAGTCTCATTAATGAATATGAAATTTTCAGATATATAAATTATTCAAAAATAATTTAAAACAACAATTATAAGAAAAATGTAATTTCATTAGTTTCATATTAAAATTATCTAAACAGTTGCTTTGAAGGCACTATGCCCAAATATCTCTCATTTACCCTAAAGTAAATGTGGCAACTCTCTCAACCTCATATATCGCACATGACTATCAAATGACTTCGCAGGAAGTGTCTTGGTAAAAATATCTACGAGTTCTTGCTCTGACGCTATCTTTATAATAGTCGCATCCCCTCGATGAATGATCTCTCTTACAAGATGATATTTCCACCCAATATGCTTGCCCCTCTTGTGACTCCTTGGTTCTTTGGAAATAGTTACCGCGCCACTGTTTCCACAGCATAGGATCAGTGGTTTGTCCATATCTAGAACTACTTTCAGATCAGTATAGAACTTTCTGAGCCATATCGCTTCTTTCGCAGCACAAACCGCTATATGGTGGAATCTGCAATACCAGATTGTTTAATGCTTCTCCAAACTACAGCTCATCCACCTAGGGTGAATACTGATCCAAACATTGACTTTCGATTGTCCCTATCTGATTGAAAAGTAGAATCAGTATATCTAGTGGGGCTCAGGTCTCCACCTGAATAAACAAGCATATAATTTCTCGTTCTCCGAAGATACTTGAGAATGTGATTTACTGCATAATGTTCTAAACCAGGATTTGATTTTTAACGACTATCAATTCCTACTGCATAACATATGTATGGTCTCGTACACAACATTACATACATGAGACTACCAATAACTAAGACATAATGAACATTTCTCATACATTATTCCTCATGAGGTGTCTTAGGACACTACTCCTTAAAAAGGACAATTCCATGTTTGGTCGATAGTTGACCTTTCTTGAAATTTTTCATAGAGAATCTCTCCAGCACTTTATCAATTTAAGATGCCTAAGAAAGTGCCAAGAGTTTATTCTTTCTATCTCATAGAATTTGGATGCCTAGAACATAGCTCGTCTCTCCCAAATCTTTCATTTGAAAACCACTATCTTATCTTTGATATAGTTATAAACATAAGCTTCGTCAACATTTTGCTTGAAGCCATACGATTTAATAATTTCATCAAAGGTAAGATTCTAAGATCTTGATGCTTGCTTTAATCCATAAATGGATTTAAGCAACTTGCATACTTTCTGATATTTCCCATTTTTCACCAACTCTTATAGTTGCATCATATAAATGCTTTCTTTAAGAGATTCGTTCAGAAAAACTGTCTTGACATCCATTTGCCATATTTCATAGTCTAAACTAGCGGTTATGGATAAAAGAATGCAAATGGATTTTAGCATGGCAACGAGAGAGAATGTCTCTTCATAATCGACTCATTCCCTTTGTGCATAGCCTTTGACTACCAGTCGTGCCTTAAAAGTCTCTACTTTCCAATATGCACCTCTTTTCTTCTTCAAGATCTATTTAAATTCAATGGACCTAACATATTCAAGTGGATCTATAAGTTCTCAGACACAATTGAAATACAACGATTTCATTTCTTGGTTCATGACATCTTGTCATTTCTCCTTTTCAGGATCTTCTATAACCTCTTTAAAGGTTAATGGATCGTTTTTATCAGTGTCAAACACTAGGGCATGTGCCTCTAGTTCATAGTGAATAGGTTGTCTTACAACCCTCCCACTACGACATTGCACTGGGGTTTCCTGAATAGGAACAGTGGTTTCTGAGGTTTTTCATTTATCAATTAATGATAAAGGTGGTCTGATCTCATCAGATGCTAATTTTTGGAGAACTACTTTACTCTGACGTTTATAGTTTTTCATGTAGTCGTGTTCAAGTAAAGTGGCATTTGTCAATACAAACACATTTTGATCATTGTGACTATAAAAGTACCCACCTCTTGTTTCTGGAGCATAGCCAAAAAATATACACACTTCAAACCTTGAGTCTAACTTTCCAATCTTGGGTCTAAGAACGTGATTTGGACACCCTCATATAGAGAAATGACACAAACTAGGTTTGTATCCATTCAATAACTCTAAAGGTGTCTTGCTTACAGACTTAGAAGGCACTACATTCAAAATGTAGGTTGTCGTTTGAATTGCATATCCCCAGAATGTGAGTAGTAGTGATGAGTAGCTTAACATCGACCTAACAATATCCAATAGGGTTCGGTTTCTCCCTTCTGAAACACCACCATTTTACTATGTCGCTCCAGGTGCTGTGAGTTAGGATAAAATACCATACTCCATCAAGTAATCCTTGAATTCTAAATCCAATTATTCATCACCTCAATCTGATCAAAGTGTTTTCAAAGATTTACCTAATTGCTTTTCAGCTTCAGCTTTGAAGTTTTAAACTTTCCAAAAATTTCAGACATTTTATGCATTAGGTAAGTATAACCATATCTAGAGTAATCGTCAATAAATGTGATGAAATACTCATACTCACATCTAGCTTTTACATTAATCGATCCACATACATAATTATGTACTAGCTCAAGTGGTTCTTTGGCTCTTTCCATAGAAATGTCTCTTGATCATTCTACCCTCTAGACAAAATTCACAAGCTGGAAGAGTCTCAACTTTTAGTTCTCTCAAAGCACCATGTTTTGTTAACCGGTTTAATCTATCTAGATTGATATGTCCTAACCTAAGATGTCATCAATACATGTCATCATCATGAAAATTTTTTCTCGTTTGTTACTTTTAGGATTTGCTACTTTAAACAATTCAGAATTATTTAATGCGCGTTCAGTCAGTTCAAGCATATACATTCCATTCAAAAAATTTGCATGACAAATATCGAATTCATTCTTCGAAATAATAAAATGATAATTAATAAAATAAATATCAAATAATTGCTCAGCAGTAATGATAAAGAAATTAAATTTCTCGAAAAATCAGGAATAAATTAAACATTGTTCAAAACAAAAAAAAATATTTCTAAAGCTTAAACGAAGTGTCCCCAATGCTTTTGCTGACACGAGCGTACCACTGTCAACTCTCATTATCACCTCGCCATCAGCCAGCTCCTTTGACGAATCAAGCATCTGCAAAGAAGAACATACATGGTTAGTGGCTCTTAAATCTAATATACAGGATGACAAATCATATTTAACTAAAGAAGCTTCAAGTACAAGTAAATCACATTTACCTTTCTTTTTTAGCTCACAGAGATACTTGTTACAGTTTCTTTACCATTGATCTTCAACACCATAATGGAAACCTTTACCCTTGGTTCTTTCTTTTTGGAGTTGTTGTCTTTCTCTTTCTTCTTAGCCTTTAGGTGATTTCTTAACTTTCTTTCTTTTCTTATTCTTACTTTTGTCCTTACCATTATTCTTCTTCCTTTTGCTACTGTTAACAACAATGGAAAAAGGCTTTTGCTCACCAACATTTGTATCGCCCTCTTTGATCATACTCTTACTGAGTGACTTAAAAGTTTGTAGTTCATTCAACAAAACTTCAACGTGTTTATAACATAGTTGGTGGTGAACGCAGAAAAATTAGGTGTGAACGATTCAAGTATAGTGTTGACTTGAGTTCGCTCATTAATGGTAGCGTCATGTACTTCTGCTTCATGCATTATATTGATCATGTTCAAAACATGTTCACGCACGGAAGTACCTTTCTTCATCTTAGTGGTCATGTAGCTCCTAGTAGCCTTATGATGATTTTGATCAGATTGCTTCTCAAACATCGTCTGTAGAGATTCCATAATCTCATAGGTTGTTCCCATGTTTTCATGCTTGGTTCTCACAACATCATCCATGCTCACAATCATGTAGCACTTAACTTTGTTGTCTGACATAATCCAAGCATTAAATTTATCCCTAACATTCTTAGAGGCATTGGCAGGGGGCTCCTCAGGACATTCCTCAGTAAAAACAAACTTGTGGTTCTCACATATTAGCATCAAATTTAAATTCGACTTCCATCTTATGAAGTTATCACCATTAGGTTTTTCAAGCACGAGTAAAGCAGTAATAGGGTTGCCTATGTTAGGGATTAATGACTGAAAAATAGAACATACATAATTCAATATAATTGAAATAAATATCAAGAAATTTGAAAAGTAAAGGTGATGCATGAATGCAACATATCAAACACATAAACTTAACGATTACTAATCCACGACAAGACAACCTAACAATTAATGTGCCACTTTAAGTTCGATCAGATTAATTTTAAACTGCCCACTAGACATTCTGATCCTAATTTATTAAAACTTAAAATATCTCATATTTTCTCTTTTAATAATAAGGTATCACTTATTTGGCCAAGTCCCAATTATCCACTCAAAGCTTAATTGTGATTTGTGTGAGTATAACCCATTATTTCAGATTCCATGACTTGATTTAGAATATACTGCTTAGGGTCAGTCAAGTGTAAACTACATCACTTAGTCTTATCTTCTTAAGAAGTTCAACCTTGATATTGATACAGTTCGAAACCTTCCTTAGATGAATGAAAACAAAGCCATCCGGAGGCCCTCTCTGTATCTTACAGTGTTGTACTAATAATGGAGACCATAGGTTATATTGACATGTCAACCTTCTCTCACTCACTATCATTGATGTGTTTCTATTTTAACTAATCAATTAATTCCAAATTAATTACTAGTTAAAATAACCTTATGAATGTAAAATGAATTATTAATTCAATTTAATTGGTCTAAGTTCATTTAACATTCTAAAGAGCCTAATTCAAAATTAGGTGAACATACAATAACTAATTAATTACATTCATCAAACTTTAATAAAACACTTTTAATAAAGTTCGTTATCCTAAAGGTTACAAAAGCCTTTAGAGTGGTGTGATTACCAAGTTTAATTAATTAAAACTTAGCAGTTTACATGCAATTGATTTCTCAAAGTAATTCATATAAACACATTAGGAGAGTCCTAATAAATCATGTTTCTATTAATGATAAGCATGATTAAATAAAACTATGTGGGTTTCATGTATTGCATGTGATCGACTAATGTATGGTCATGTTATCAATCATATCACTTAACATTTATTTAAACAAATGATGAACCGAGTGAGTATTGGGTATTTTTAAATTACAACCTTTGAAAAAAAAAGAAATAATTACAAAATGTACTTCAAGAATACATATTTTAAAATAGCTCCTTCTCCACCAGAGGTCCATCTTCATAATCTTCAAGGTTTGATCAAAATCATTTTCATTAGAATAAATTATTTTTTCTAATTAAATAATCTCATTAATTATCTTTTTAAAATTAATTGAGTTCGATTAGTTAAAAAATAATTTGATGACTCATCAAACTTGGGTCAAACCCAATCAATTAATTAATTTTCATTTTCAATAAAATTAAAATAGACAACTATCCTTTTAAAATTTTAAAATTTAAAATACAAAAGTCAAAATTTAAAAGATAAAGGATGGGATTAGGGTTTTCGCGAAACATACCCTAGCAATCACAACGATTTCTGCCACTACCACTGCCACCGCCGGCTGCCCACCCACCACCGACGGTGCAAGCACCAGCGTACCTCATGGTGTCACCGCCGCGCCGCCGCAGCAGCCGATTTTTCCGACGGAAATTCTTCCGGCGACGCCAGTGCTAGCATTCATGTTATTGGTGCTGGCGCCATGATTCTTATTTCTCTTTTCTTCTCCTCGTTCGTCTTGTGCGTTCTTCGTCTTCTCGCATACAGAAGTTTTACAACGTAATATTCAAAATAAAAATAACAAAAACCCTATGCCCCAAAATGACTTACACAAGATCCCCTATGCCCCAAAATGACTTACACAAGATCTAAGGAAAATAAAGAACAAAGACTAAACCCAAAAGTCACCATACAATTAACAATTCATCATTGAACCATTCATTCAAAAAACATAATCATCCATTCTTTCATACATTTCAAAATATATAATGAATAATGCAAGAATACTCATAGTACTTAATGTATACATATATAAACATCCACCGCTCTGATACCAATTGTTGAAATCAGCAGCGCCGCGCGGCAGATCGTGGTAGTTTTAAATAATCTTTTAAAAATTTATCGATTGAAAACAGAAACAATTGTGACGCCACGATTTTCAAAAAAAACTTTTAAAACTTTAAATGAAAAACAAAACACGTTTTCTCATCGGATCCATTAAATATATATATATATATATATATATATATATATATATACACATTAAATCAAAGACATATAAAGATAAGAGTTATACCTCTTCTAGTCTTATCAAGAGTTCTTGCAAAAAATGAACTTATAATCTCACAAACAACAGAGTGCGAGATCCACACAAAGATCTTATAAGCCAATCCTCAAACACACTAGAATGTGTGCGGGCACGTAGAATAAATCAAAAACATTTTTTTGTCTCTAAATGTACTCAACACATGAGATCTAGAGTTTTTGGAGAATGACTATTGTGAGACAAAACTCTGAGAGAAAATTAGAAAAACTCACAGAGCTTTTTGATTAACCTTTAATCACCTAGTTGCACACATTGAGGCCAATAGAATAGTATCTACATATATCTTCTAGGACAAGGCTCATCAGATTTTTAAGGATTTATAAAATAATAAATTAATTACAAATGTGACATTGTAGTGGGATCTACTGCAATTGAGCCAACACTGCAGTGCCGCATGGCACTACTGATTCATGGCACCATTGTAGTGTCGTGTGGCACTACAGTCTGCCATGTGTTACTATAGTGTCATGTGGCACTACAATAGCTCATGTCAATTTCTGATTCAAAAATTAGACATTGACATGTGGCAGTCTAATATGTCACGTGATAATTATTCTATAATTAATTATTGATATGAATTAGATAAATATCTAGATATCAATTAATTCAAAATTAACTGATATGATCCCCCAATCAATTATCTTATATGTTAATTAACATATTAGATAAATAAAATCAAATAATTATCTCATAATAATTTAATATTATTTAATTCCATTAATAAAATAATATATCTCACTAATCGATCAATATTAAATTAATCAATATTACTATTGGTTTGTAATTTCTGAAAATTTCATTAAATAATATTATTAATTAATTAATATCACATAATTGTCTCATAATTATATATTTGCCTCATAAATTTAATTCCTTATACAAGCTAGTCCTTTCTCATGTCCTGAAATATTCTTACCCTAGACTGTGTAATACAGAGGTGACTCGAGGACCATGGATCCATAATTCTAAGCTCCAATAAATAAGATTATTAATTAAATTCTTTAGTTAAATAATCTTGTTTATTAATTCCATTATTATTTTACTATAAATATGAAATCGCACTCTTATTAATTACAGAATATATTTACAGAGTACTCGTGTAGTCCATTGGTATAATAATTCATATAATTTTGTCCTCTAATTATTGGTTCCTAAATTAGAGCTCATCAAAATTACCGTTTTACCCTTCTAGTTACCTCTTAATCCTTAAGTACCATTAATTTACTAGTGAACAACCAATTTATAATCGTATTATAAATTTGAGCTCAATAACCATTCAGTTTCAAAACTAACACTTATGAAAACCAATATATGATCCGTTAGGAAAGCTTGGATTCTAAATCTTGTAAGATCATGTTCTCAGTCATCCATATCATTGAATCTCCAAAACAAAAGTCACTAGTCTTACAAACAAACCATAACAAGTGAATCAAAAGACTCAATAGACATGCATAGGAGTTCATGACTACTCAGGATTCAGACTGATCTACATATGATCATCAGTTTTGATGTGTATTAAATCTTTATAAAAACTGGCAAGTTAATAAAGATATTAATCTTCATTGGTCATATCCTATATAATCTAATTATATAAAATACATTCACTAAGATGTATATCTACATCAGTGATATGGATCTAGATTACATGCATTCATAATGCTTAATGAACCGTACTAGCAAACATTCATTAAAGTCCATACTTTAATATGTTGCGGACTATTTTATTTATTATTTATGATCTTAATCCTCTCGTACTTATACAATATCATAGTCTCATTAATGAATATAAAATTTTCATATATTTATATATATAAATTATTCAACAATAATTTAAAAGAACAATTATAAGAAAAATCTAATTTCATTAATTTTATATTAAAATTATCTAAATACGTGTTTTGAAGACACTATGCCCAACAACTGTAACATGAGTCTGTAACATGAGTCATTAACGTGGTAATCTGGACACCAATCATGAGAACAATTACCTAATTAAGGCAATGACTATTCACTTTCAAATCACAAACTCAAAACTTTAACTTTACAGTCTCATTGTAACACAAAGACTCCATTCACATATGTAAATACTGAAATGAATATTACGAAATGGAAATTCAAGATTTTAAACCTAACATACTCAAAGACAATACAAACACTCAATTTACCCATTCCAAACATTCTAAACTTCACAAGATATCCAATACCGGTATCTTTAGGAACCTGAATTGAGACCATTATGTTCAAATTGCACCATTAGAATATTAATCCATTAACAATTTTTAAGACTATAACTCCTCATTTTTGAATCCTTATAAAATTAACCAATAGGCAATCAATTTTAATAACCAATGATTCATACCTATATGTAGCATACGTCTCACAATTAAAATCTAACAACAAAATTCCCTTATACTTTACCTTATCAGGTCGTAAGCACTTTCTTACCCATTTGCTTCCTCCCCCTAGTATGAGGATATAAATTAATGAGTTTTATAGTAAGAAACATTATCTAAAATTGTGTCATGTTTTCCTTACATGATATGTAAATACAAAACCTTGTATACATGTAAGTTTCATGAACTTAAACCATGATAACTTTCATATTATGCATAACCCTTGCAAACCCAATTAAATTCCTTCTGACTTTATTTAAGTTATCCACGCTTATTGTTTGACAAGATTTTAGACATATCAAAACTTTCTAAAATTTTAATGGCATATAGATCCATAACTTAAAATAATGATGTAAACGTTTTAGGTCAAGAAGACTTCATATGAGTAAAGAAATTCTACTCGTTTCATAAGTTGTCAGAAAATACGGTTTTGGAAAGACTTATGCTTTAAACCTTGTCGTTGTTCATGTTAAGTATATGACCCAAAAAAATTCTTTTGATAAAATAAAATATATATGTACATGAAAACTAAGTTATAACCTATTAACTTAAACACAAAATAAACCATTGAAACAAACCATTAAAACAAACTTAAATAATTAATAGGACACAACAATTTATCTCACGTGTGTTTCATTTAGAAAGTGTGTTTTGAAGTTAAATAAATAATCATGATAATTAAATGTAATAATAAATTACTAAACATATAATTAAGTATAGGATTAGTTGCGGTGTTACAATAATCAAAAATTTGAATTGGAAATTAATGTTATGACTGACAACGAAAATTCCAACCGGTATTGAGTAAAGTTATAACATGTGTTTGTAAGATCAATTGAAAGTGAACGGGTTTGTTTTAAGGAGGTAGTTCAAAAATCATTTGTTTTTATGACATGCAAAAAAAAAATTGTCAAAATAGACACAAATTAAAAGGGACTCATTATCTTCCACTTTTTTATGTAAAAGAATAATAATAATGGCTATTAAGTTTGAGCATTTATATTTTCCAAGCCCCTTATATTCTATTCCTAAGTTAATGAATGTGGCTGAGATACTATTTAAATTTTGTGAATGCAAATCAAATGACAATAAATATTTTATAATAATTAGAAGGAACTTTACAAACGAAAATTTATCTGTGCCACTTTTTGTTTACATAGTTAGTCATAAAATGTATTTATTGTTTTTAAGTTACAAAGAGGTAGACATTGCGGTAATTCGTGCCCTAACTTTTGATTTATGTGTAAAATTATATTTTGTTAACTTTGTTGTAACTTTTAATGAATACAACTGAACATGAATAATTTCAGTATCCAGCCACGTCAACAGAAAAGAAAGATAATTATAGCTGATGCCACGAAAACATGATGGGGAATAGCCAAATTTGCAATGTTGGCAGATCTAAAGTCTCTTATCTGGAGTTGCTGAGACAAAACGTGGAAGTACAAGAGTCACCTAGGAGCCACACAAGCCTGAGAAACCAATCAAAGCAGGCAACGATCATCACGATCGTTAGATTCATCACACTACATCCAACAGTCTGAATTTAAATAGTTGTTAATATTGATAAGCAAGACTCAGTCATTAACCTAAAAGATGAAGCAAATCTCAGAAGATAAGCTTCATCTTGAAGAATATTTGGTTTATTTTTTATGTATTTTGGGAATTTAGTTGTACTATAAGCCTATAAATACATGCCGAATTTGTGAGCAAAAAAAGGATATTGAATTTAAGCCAGAAAAAATTTACTCACTTCCGTGTTTATTCTTTTTGCTCTCATTATTTTCTAGTGTGAGGAAGAAATTCCTTTACATTTTTTGTGCTTTCATTAAGAGCTAAGAGAAAACGCTCGAGAAACCCACCCAAAAACACTAAACATGCCTAGAACTAGATCTAACGCGGCCCGTAATGAAGGAAATGGAGCTAGAAACAGTAATGACCAAGCAGATCAGTCGACTCCACCAGCGGAGGTACTCCAGACAATTTTGATTGGGATGCGAGAGATAGAATAATGGAACGTGGAAACGCAGTACTACACGTGGAGAGCTATGCAAGAACAGATCCATGCTCTTCAACAAGAGATGGCTCGGACACGTGCTAAGGTCAACCAAAGAGAAAATAATGAAGAACAGGACATCCGTTCAGAGAATAATAGGTGAGAGGCGAGACAGGAAAACCACGAGAACAACAGGAACGTGCAACAAGAAGAAGGGGAAATTCAGTCTCAAAACTGAGAAAATGAGGTTGTGGAGGAGGTTTGCCAGCTTAGATTTATCACAAAGGAAGCTGTAGAAGAATTACTGAAACGAAAGATGTTGTAGATGCGAAACTTAGGCAGTACTAGAAAAAGTGACCTCGAATCTCTCACTCGTACCCCGTTAAGCCCAGAAATTCTAGCGGCTCTTGTACCCAAGAAATTTGTGGTTCTGAAGTTCAAGTGTTATGAAGGGAAAGTATATCCAGTTGATCACCTCCGTCGGTTCAAACAGATAATGGCACTACATCAGCATGAGGATGAATTAATGTGCAGATCATAACCAATCTAGATGGAACAACAACCTAAATTGTATCATTCACTCCATGTACATTCGGTTACTAACTTTGTTATTATGTCTTCTGTCTTTCTAAAACAGTACTCCACATATCGAGCAGTAATGGAAGATACAGAGTACCTTCTCACGATCACGATCAATGAGGGAGAGTCTTTACGGGATTTCACCCATCGATTCAAAGATGAGATGGTGAAGGTTAAAAATTGTGATGATCATATGGCCAGATTAGCTTTTAGAAGAGGATTAGGACCAAACTCACCCTTGTTTGATGATTTGTCCAAAACAAAACCTCTATCTATGGTAAAAAATTCCCAGCGAGCTCAAACTTGCATCACGTTAGAAGAAGAAAAGAAGAGCATGTTGAAGGCAAACGAACGAAAAAATGGAAGAATCCCAAAAGTGAGAACAAAATTCCAGATCAGAAAGGAAGAGAACTGACAGAACGCACCGAATGGACGAAAGGAATGGAAAACGGGAAAGGACAGAATATTGAAGGTAAGACTCAAGTAGAGTACATCTAAGAGATAAGGTCTACACACCGTTAACTCTCCCAGTAAATCAGATTCTTCAGCATATCAAAGACAAGTATGAGGTAGAGAAATAATATCAGAACGATGAAAAGCGTGACAATGAGAAACAACCTCTTCGCATTGTCAACACCATCATTACACTGAAAGAGTAGGAGGGAACAACAAGGAAGGAAAGGAGCAGTACTATAAGAAACCAATGTTAGAGAAGCGTATGGAGAATCATTCACCTGACAACGGGAATCTTTCGCTAATATTTAATGATCTATATCTCAAACATGACGGACACCATAATGATGCGCTTGTCATTTTGATACAAGTTGGTAATTTCCTCTTAAGAAGAATTCTGGTGGATGATGGATGCGTGGTGAACATACTTTACCGGAACACGTTAGAAAATATGTCAATGGGAGAGCAGAAGATGCAAGGAACCTCGTAACTATTGATAAGCTTTAATGGAGCTATCAGTTACTCGGAAGGGATCTCACTCTCCTTGTAAGTGCTTAACCTTTCATTATATGACTGAATTTATGATTTTAGATACTTCATCTCCATACAATGTTATTCTAGGAAGAACGTGGCTGCATAAGATGAAGGTCATACCATCATCTTTCTATAAAATATTAAAGTACCCGTCACCGAAAAGAATATAAGACCATCAAATGAGACAAGGCTGATGCCCGTATTTGTTCTATGACTGCACTGGAGTCAGCACAGAAAAAGCAGACCCCAAGTAGCTTAAGGAAATAGTTCAATAGCAATCACAAGAGGATGGGTCAGACGGCCCAAGGTACGAGGCGGAAGAACAAACAGATTTGGTATGCCTAGAAGAAGGAACATAAAAAATGACAAACATCGGCACCCGCCTCGAACGAACAAAAAAAGACCAGTTGATTGACTTTCTACAAAGGAACAAAGATTTTTTTTCCACTACTTCACAAGAAATGCTAGGAATTCCAGAAAAGATCATATGCCATAGGCTGAACACAAATCCAACAGCAAAACCAGTAAACAGAAGAAGAGGAGTTTTACACTAGAACAGAATAGCGCGGTAAAGGAGGAGGTTGATAAGATACTAAGCGTTGGATTCATTAGAGATTTTGATTATCCAGAATGGTTGGCCAACATGGTGATGGTACGAAAAAAGAATGGTAAATAGAGGATCTGCGTGTCCAAATGATGACTATCTGATGCCCAGGATGAATCAAAAGGTAAACCCCACATCTGGACATGAGCTCCTCAGTTTTATGGACGCCTACTCCGGATATAACTAGGTGAAGCTGTTCTAACCTGACTAAAAAAATTTCTTTTATTACTGAATATGGCATTTATTGAAAAATGCAGGAGCTACATACCAAAGGCTAGTGAACAAAGTATTACATGGAAAAATCGGAAGAAATATTGAGGTATATGTGGATGACATTATGGTAAAAAGCAAAAAACGAGGAAACCATATCCAAGATCTCGAGGAGGCTTTCTCAGCCCTAAGAAAAAATTCAATGTAGCTGAATCCGGAGAAGTGCACCTTCGGTGTCGCTGCAGGGAAGTTCCTAGGCCACTTAATAACTCAGCGAGGGATAGAAGATAACCTAGATCAGATGAAGACTATAATGGAGATGAAATCCCCGCAGAATAAAAAAGAAATTCAATGACTGACTGAAAGACTCGTGATGCTCAATAGATTTATTTTCAAATCAACAAATAAATGCAAGCCGTTCTTTGATAAGCTGAGAAATAGCTCTGTAGACAGATGGGATGAAGTGTGTGAAGACGCCTTCAACAGAATCAAAGAGTACTTAGTAACTCCCCCACTACTCTCAAAACCAATGCCTGGTGAGCAACTCCTCTTATATGTTGCAGCTTCAGAGATAGCTGTAAGTGTCGTATTCATTAGAGAGGAAGAAAAGACACAGAAGCCCATATACTTCATCAACAAAAGCTTGGTAGAGGCAAAAACAAGATAGAAAAAGAGAGAAAAATTAGTACTGGAAATCGTGACTGCTGCTAAGAAACTGAGACCCTATTTTTAGGGACAAAATATTGAGGTATTGACAGACTCGCCTATTAAAAGTCTACTAAACTCCCCAGAGGTAAGCCGAAGAGTGGAAAAATTGGCAACTGAACTAAGCCAATATGAGATTTATTATGAGCTCAGAACTTCAATCAAGGGGCAAGTGCTAGCGGATTTCATCGCAGACTTCACCGGAGAAATAGTTAATCTAGAACCGCCTAAAGAAATTGAGAACGGATATTAGAAACTATATGTTAATGGTACTTCCAACAACAGAGGAGTAGGAGCTAGAGTAGTGGTGCAAACCCCATTTGGAGAAACATTATATCGAATAATGAAGTCGAGTATGAAGCGTTAATAACTGGAATATATTCACTACATGAATATGAGGTAACTGACTTGAAAACTTTTTGTGATTTCATGTTAATTGTCAAACAGGTCACAGTATAGTACATAGTTAAAGATTAGAGAATGATAAGTTATTTACAACAGGCAAAGGAACTGCTAAGCTGGTTTAAAAACTCCAAGATTCAACAAATCCCAAGAGCTAAGAACGGATATGCAGACGCACTAGCAAATTTGGGATCATCTTTACAATTCCTGTATAAAAGAAATGTGTCGGTTGAATTCTTGGAAAAACCAAGTATTCGATCAATCAGTGAATAACATTGCTGAGTAGAAATTGGAAAGGAACCCAGCTGGTAACATGATTTAATCATCTACCTTGAAAAGAAAGTACTCCCTGAAGATATACTCCTTGCGAAAAAAATCCAGCAGCAAATTTCAAGGTACATTAATAAATGGATTATTATATAAAAAATCTTTTTCAAGACCGTATCTAAAATGCTTGAAGGAGAAAGAAGCGGAGTATGTCCTAGCTGAAATTCATGAAGGAGTATGTGGGAACTACACTGGAGGAAGATCATTGGCTCATAAAGTTTTGAATGAGGGATATTACTGGTCTGGAATGCATCGAGATGCCAAGCAATATGTAAATAAATGTGATAAATGTCAGCGATCTGTTCCAATCACCAGAGTGGCTCTGGGAGAACTGAACACAGTAGCAAGCCCTTTACCTTTTATGGAGTGGGAACTCGAAATCATTGGTCCACTCCCTATGGCACCATCGTAGAAGATCTTCTTGCTAGTGGCTACATACTACTTCATGAAATGGATAGAAGCGGAGGCTTTCGCGAGAATCCATGAAGAAGAAGTCAAAGGTTTTTGTGGAAAAATATACTATGCAGATACGGAATACCCAAGTTATTAGTCTCATATAATGGATAACAGTTCACATGAAGAATTGTTATAGGCTTTTACGAAGGACTGAAAATCACCAATCATTTCTCTACTCCATACTATCCACAGGGAAACAGACCAGCTGAGAGATCGAATCGTATCATACTTAACAGCATGAGGAAGCGACTAGTGTCCACAAAATGAAAATGGGTACAGGAATTACCAGCCATAATATGGGCATATAAAACTACTCCTAGAGAAGCAATCGGAGAAACTCCGTTCACCTTAGCATTCGGAGCGGAAGCTGTAATTCCTATCAAAATTGGAAGCCCAATAGTGAGATCAGAACTGAATAAGTAGCATAATGATGAGCTCCTCAAAAGAAGGCTTGTTCAATTGGAGGAACGAAGAGAAGCTTCCTGATCAGAATAGCACATTATAATCAGAAAATGAGATCCTATTTTCAGAAAAGAATAAAAAAGCGACAATTCCAAAAAAGGGATCTAGTCTTAAGAATCTTTTTCAATCAGAAGGGAAGTTTGGTCCAACTTGGGAAGGATCATACATCATCAGTGGTGTAGGAGGAACCGCATATTATTACTTGAAGATGGAGGAAGGAGCAGACCTGGCAAAACCATGGACTGCATTTCATTTAAAGTGAATATTTTCCTGTGGTTTTTTCCTACAAGGGTTTTCCATGTAAAAAATACTCTAGTGTCAACTCTCTAACTCTTTACCAGGAAATCATATCAAGGAACTAAGTGCGTAAGTCATTGAGAGGGGTAATTCATAAGTCCTACTCTCAGAAGGAACAAAGGTCGTAAGTCCTTGAGAGGGGCAATTCGTAAGTCCTACTCTCAGAAGGAACTAAGGGCGTAAGTCCTTGGGAGGGGCAATTCGTAAGTTCTACTCTCAGAAAGAACTAAGAGCGTAAGTCCTTAGGAGGGGCAATTCGTGAGTCCTACTCTCAAAAAGAACTAAGGGCATAAGCTCTTGGGAGGGAAAAGTCATATGTCCTACTCTCAGGAGGAACTAAGGGTGAAAGCCTTTGAGAGTGACAATTCATAAGTCCTACTCTTAGAAGGAACTAAGGGCTTAATTCTTTGGAGGGGCAATTCATAAGTCCTACTCTCAAAAGGAACTAAGGGCGTAAGTCCTTGGGAGAGGCAATTCATAAGTCCTATCTCTCAAAAGGAACTAAGGGCATAAGTCCTTAAGAGGGGTAATTCGTAAGTCCTACTCTTAGAATGAACTAAGGACGTAAGTCCTTAGGAGGGGTAATTCGTTAGTCCTACTCTTAGAAGGAACTAAGGGCATAAGTCCTTGAGAGGGGCAATTCATAAGTCCTACTCTCAGGAAGAACTAAGGGCAAAAGCCCTTGAGAGAGGTAATTCATAAGTCCTATTATCAGAAGGAACTAAAGGCGTAAGCCCTTGGGATGGGCAATTCATAAGTCCTACTCTCAGAATGAACTAACGGCGTAAGTCCTTGGGAGAGGAAATTCATAAGTCCTACTCTCAGAAGGAACTAAGGGCGAAAGTCCTTGAGAGAGGAAATTCATAAGTCCTACTCTCAAGAGGAACTAAGCTCAGACTAGAAAATTCAGAATAGAAAGGCTTCAGAATAGAAAAGAAACAGAAACTCAGAACAAAAAAGGTTCAGCACTTCAGAAAAGAAAAAGTTAGAGCTTAAAAAAAGAATTTCATAACAGAATTTCATCAGAAAAGAAAAATAGGTAAGGAAAGAACTTCATAATAGAAATTCTTTAGCAAAGCAAAGGAGACCCGCTATAATGGGAAAGAAATTCACATAGACTTTATGAGGTAAAAAAATTCAATAAACTTTTGTGAAATAAATTAGCAATTCTAATTAGTATAACTTTAAAGAAAAATATTGAGTAAGAAATTCAAAAAAGTTTCTGCATTGATAAAAAGGAAAGTACAGGAAGAGTAAAAAGGTTACAACTGAAGCAAAGAAAATCTAAAGAGAAGCAGTGTCCTCATTCTGAACCCCAGAAGAAATCTAAGTCGGGGCCGAAGCATCTCTTGCAAAAGGAGTATCATCAGCAGCTGCTCTAGAAGGTTTGATCTCAACTCGGCCCGTAGAAGTGGTGGTTTCACTCTACTCATCAATAGGAACATCACAGAATGGTTTTCTTGGAAGGGCCTTCATTGAGCCATCTCTGTAACCCACATTGTAAATTACTTGCTCAGCTTCATCAAAAAGAGACTGATAATCTTCTCCAACTTCTTTCTCTTTTTATTATAGAACTTAAGCTCTGGTTGCCTCAGCAGCTGCCAAAGACTCTTCAACGCTTTCTTTACGGCCCTCAAATATTCTGCCAGACTCAGAATCTCTACCTTAGCCCTATCAGCTTCTATCGCTTGTTTCTTCACAGTCTCACAAAGCTCAGTCTTTGACACTTTCAATTGGGTAACTTCTTCACGGGGGACCTTCAATAATATCAGTGCAGTGAGCGATATCCCTTCGGAGCTTCTACATGGCCAAGTATCGAGCAACATGAAGCTCTTGAAGAGCATTATGATGCATTATATCCTGAAAATAAAACAAAAATAGTAAGAACAAGGCAAGGAAATGATCAAGAATAAAGAAAAGGACAAAGAACCATACTCTGACTAAATCATGACTAAGAGAAGAAACAAGGCCGCCAACCTCAGAATCGCAAGTCTTAACCAAATCAACATCAGAATTAATCCCACAGGCAACAACGTGAGAATACTGAGCATCATCTATAAAGTAAATCGTTATTGGTATATCAACGAACATTCTGAACCGCCAAGGACCAGAACCTCCGGCTGCTACCTAGCATCCAGAAGTAGGATCTTGACTAGTGGCTGAAAGGACTGGAGTAGGAATAACAAGAAGAGGAGGAGTTGTAGAACATGGGGTAAATCCTCACCCTGAACAAAAGGTGCATCTAAAATGGGAAGATTCCCCGAAGAGCTGGTCTCGTCAGATCTGGGGCGAGTTTGCCTCCCAATTCACCCATCATAGTAAGAAGTCATTTTGACATACTGATATTTTCTTTCACTCTTTGAATTAAGGTGTTTTCCTCCAAAGAGTCAGAACCAGAACCGTTGGGAGAAGAGTGGTTGGAAGAGACACGTGAATCTCTCGCAGGATAGGAAGGAGACGATGGGGTAGATATGGAAGACAGTACTGAAGGAGAAACAATGGGAAGATCTTACAGAAGAACGGATAATGGCACGACAGTGAGTGGCACGACTAAACTCGAGGGCTGAGAGTAGACAAACGTGACGTCAGGTCTAGAAGCTCAGACCACTTTCTGTACCAGCAACGAAAGGCGAGGATTAGCTTCTCTTCAATCTCCTGGGTTATGTAAGGCTTCCTATTCTTAAGTTTATCTTCAAGAAAAAAGAGAATCAATATAAGAAGAAGAAGAAGAAGAAGAAGAAGAAGAAGAAGAAGAAGAAGAAGAAGAAACAAGTAACATTGGTAAATTTAAAAAGAAATAGAGCTGTGAAATAGGGTCCAGCTACTTACTAAAAGTCTCCCAGAACCTGAAAATTCTCCAACGGCCATCACCACCCCAATTCCCACCAATCACAAGGACATCCCTCTCTCAATTTTTGTCACCTAGGGGAATATTGGACAGCATTGACCCTCTCTTTTCTGAAATCCAATTGGAAAGATAGTAAATCTCATCCCTAGATTTAATTACATAACAACATCTCAATTCATCGATTCCTAAATCCAAACCAAATCTCTTATTGAAAGCCCCAAATCCGAGGAGGATCTTATAGGTGTTGGGTGTAAATTGAGAAGAGGCAAGGCCACAACAATGGAAGAATTCTTGGAAACATGGGGAGAAAGGAAGTCTATGGCCTAAATCAATGTACGCATGACTTAAGGTTATTTGGTATAGAGGTCTACAAGGATGCCATGAGTGCCTAGTCTTGCCTACACCAACTACAACATCAGAAGGAAAGGCATCATGAAACATAGAAAGAAACTCCCTAAGCTCAGCCGAGTTTCTAACTAGAGGAACAGTAGGCTTAAATTCAACTCCACCCCGACCCATGGCTGTTGGAATTACTAACATAAAAGAAAAATATAAGAGGAGTAGAGAATACAGAAGACTTACGAAGAAGAAGAGAAGAAAGTGAATAAAATGAAAAGAAAAGGAGGAATTTATATTGGCTTCGGACACAAAAAGATTATAGAAGTTAATTGAGAAAAGTGAAATGATGACTGACACATGCTCGATTGGAGGAAAGTCAGTAGGAAAAACGGAGTGTCACTGCTAATGCCTATTCAGAGGCTGACAGCTAGAAAGAAGGGTGGCATATTCTGTAACAAGGTAAATAATAGCCATTAAATCTAAGTAGAGAATGGGAAGCAACAAAAGAAATGAATAAGGAGAGTCAAAACGTCAGAATAGACATGAATTCGAAGCGTCAAATAGATCAAGGAGAATGGAAAAATGAGAATTTACATGTCCAGAGTAGTAAAGTAATTATTAATATTTAATTATATTTATTTCTTGTATAATATTATAATTACGGGTTCCAATGAATAAGGGAAGAAAATGAGAAAAAAGTTGTCAAAAGATCATTCATAGGTTACTCTAAGAAATGATGGCGCCCATATATCTAGTATCAGAATAAAGGAATCAAATCATTACACCCTAATGATGAGAAACCTCATTAAATGTAATGGGAAAATGAACAGGAATAATTTCAGTATTCAGTCACGTCAGTAGAAAAAAAATATAATTAAAGCTGATCCAACGAAAGCATGATGAGGAATAGTTGAATTTGCAATGTTAGCAGGTCAGAAGAGGCTGTTCTGGAGTTGCTGAGGTAAAACGTGGAAGTACAAGAGTCACCTAGCAAGCCACACAAGCCGGAGAAACAAATCAAAGCAGGCAATGATCATCATGACCGTTAGATTCAACACACTACATCCAACGATCCAAAATTAAATAGTTGTTAATAATAATAAGCAAGATTCAGTCATTGACCTAAAAGATGAAGCAAATCTCATAAGATAAGCTTCATCTTGAAGAATATTTTGTTTATTCTTGATGTGTATTTCAGGAATTTAGTTGTACTATATGCTTATAAATACAGGCCGAATTGTGAACAAAAAAAGGATATTGAATTTAAGCCAGTGAAAATTTACTCACTTCCGTGCTTATTCTTTTTGCTCTCATTATTTTGTAGTGTGAAGAAGAAATTCCTTTACAACAACAATACTAAAATTACGTCGTAGAAATTACAAATAAATAATTTTTTAAAGTAAAAGTTAGAAAATTTAAGTTGATTAGCACCAATAGTACTACTTCTACATTTATATATACAATATTTATAAATTCTAATTTGCTAAAATTTAATTAATTCGTTTTCAAATTTCCAGTTTTTACCAAATATAACCAAGCTATCCGTTATCGTAAAATTATTTAGTTAATCAATGTATTTTATGAAAATTTAATTTGTTATTATTTTTTTAATCAAAAATGTTTATGGAGATTTAATTTGTTATATAAAACTCAGTGAAGTATAAAATATACATTAGCTATTGCAATATAATTATCATATGACATTATCATATTAAGATATGGCAACATAAAACAATTCATGATGGATTACTCTACAGTTATAAATCATGCTAACTCTTTAGATTATTGGTATGAGTTAGGTATAGACACATAGTGCATTGTGAGACGTTCATACCCAAAGCTATTTGTTATGTATCAATTATAACAAACATTTGTTTAATATATCAAAATCTTTTAGTATTAATTTAATGTTAAATGACTAAGATGCAATGATAAATGTCACAATTGTAGTTACTAAAATTTGATACATGACGTAATAGGAGACTTACATACCAAAATTTATATATACATACATATATATATATATATATATATATATATATATAAAGATCGTTTGCTATGAAAAATATGTGTATTGCATTATTCTGTATCTTTGACCATAGGCTGAACCATGGTCAGAGGATGAGGCGTCCCCGAGGCCATGGGACGAACTATGGTCTGAGGAAGACGCATCCCCAAGATTATGGACTGAACCATGGTCTGATGCTGGGGCTAATATGATGATGGTGAAGACATCATGATAACCGAAGGTCTATCACCACCATGACTGAGGCTACTATGATGATAGTCGAGGCTACCGTGATGTCTGAGGTTCCATCACTTCCATGACCGAGGCTACCACGATGGTCGAGGTCTGGCTAATACCCTCACAACCAACACCACTGTGATGGTCGACGTCCCATGGTCACCTAGTTTCAAACTTGTATTACTAAGGCCATGACGAAGATCAATGTCACTACTATAAAATGGACTTTAGATGACAGCAGGTTATGTGAATTAATGACAAGTCTCTTAAGACTCTGGAGTGTAAAAAATTGATGTTTGGCTAACATGATAGGTTTTACATTATTTGTCATAAATATCTTACCTGATATGACGCCTATTTTTTTCACTGTCATTAAATTTTCTTTAATTACAAAATTGTCATTGTTTATACTCCCCTAAATAATTGTAATTCTTCTTCTATCAAATTCACAAGTGCAGCTCTCTCACACTCCTCAAATTCCTCGAATCCATCTCCCTCTCCCTTCATACTCATCACCGACCATCAATCGCCGGCTATCACCAATACCTCTCTCTCTCTCTCTCTCTGTGTGTCTGTGTGTGTGTGCGCGTGTGTGTGTCTTTCTGTTTCTAGGCTCTATAACCCTTATCATTCAGCATTGTATATAGCTTTTCTTGCATCTTTCCCAGTTTAGGTTAGGGCTACTCCTCTCTCAGTCTCTCTCTCTCTCTCTCTACTACTGCTCGTCTCTACTACTGCTCGTCTCTACTACTGCTCGTCTCTAATATATTCTCTCTTTTGAATCTCAGCCTCCAGCGTTGGTTCTTGCACTCTCGCGGTGAGTTGTAGTTTTTGTTTCAGATTTATTTAGTGTTATTTGTTGTGATTTAGTTTTATCAAAATCTAGGGTTTAGATTTTGAGTTATGGTTTAGTTTTTTCCTGATTTATTTAGAGTTTAGATGAAACTGAGGGTTTGCGTTCGTTATTTTTTAGCATGTTTTGCGTTTGTGTTTTTTAGTTCAAGCTAGATTTTCTTGATCCCATACATACATTTTCTATCTCTGGAAGTTTTGGATTTAGTTTCTGTCGGATCTTAGGTTCAGTATTAAGGGTACCTTCTTCTATGACTTTGATAGATTGAAATTCTATAGAGATTATGGGTACCGAAGGACATTCCAGTGAACCTAGAATTAGTGGTGAAGGTGGAAGGGGTGGTGGTTAATATTTAATGCTCCAGCGGTTCAAAATTTACGGCCAGGACAAGCCTCGATTCCATTGTTGAGGCATTTAAAACTATTCAATTTCATGTTTTTTGATGCTTTATTTCTAATAGCTTTTCCATTTTTATAGGAGATTGTACTTTCAATTTTTTTTGTGAAAATGAAGAATTTTTAGAAAGGTGATTTGTGTGGACATATATTTGAATTGGTAAGCAGCCGCCTATATTGCTGCGCTTGTAGGCTTTCTGGTTCACAGGTGTTGATGATTCATTATTAAGAATGTAAATCATTTTCCTCTCTCTGCATTTTTTATCCTAGAGTTGGTGAGTTTCTGTGTTCTTTGCTCGTGAGTTGTGTGATATTGTTTTGGTAATTTATACGATTTTAGTTTGGAATTTTAGATATGTAGAAAGAATGAGGTGTGTCCTACAATATTACTTGGTCAAGTTGGCCTCTTCATATCTTCTTTCTACATATTTAATGATGAGAGTTTGATCACCGAAATAAAGATCACTTAATTTTTTGTATGAAGTATATTCATTTTGTAAAATTTTGTCTGTATGTTTCTAGATAACTAATACCTTTTACCCTTGACGTTGTGTACATTTTACCCTTGCTGCTTTCGTCTCTATTATGAACAATTAAAGCTAATACTATTAACATAATGATGCAATTAGAGATCACTTGCTTCATATATAAAAAAAGTTTGCTTGCTTCAACGTAAAGACTGAAGATCTATGGGCAGCTCTTGAGGAGGCATCTAGTGAACCTGTGAACAAACTTATGAATTCATGGACCAAGCAACAAAGATATTCAGTTGTCTCTGTCAAAATCAAAGATCAGAAATCAGAATTTGAGTAGGTTTCTATGTTTTATATTTCTTCCATATTTTTATTTTGTCAGTTTATCAAAACATTTGGATATCTTCCAAGTCCAATTTACTGATAAAAGAAAAAGGGAAAATCTTTTCATATCCCCCCATGCTTGCACAGCTTCAGCGTTTCGTTTATACAAGTTTCATTCCATGATGAATAAGATCATAAAGATTTCTAACATACATAATGATAAATGGTAGTCACAATTCTTGTCAAGTGGTTCTTGTGGGGCTGGGCAATGGATTGTGCCAATAACATTATGATATGGCTCCTATGAGGTTGGCAAGAATTTTTTGTTCTAAACAAAGTCAGAATCTCAAGAAGTAAAGGAAGTTCTTGGTTCTACTGTCAAAGGCAATGATGAAAGTAATTCAAGACTTTATATAGGGTAAAATATGATGAGGACCTTGCATCTAGACTTAGATATGCAATAGAAAGCAATATGTTGTCAGCAACAGACGGATTTGGTAATTCTTTATTTTCTTCTTTCTTCAATAACTTGCTTATATTGTTGATAGCGTATGAAAGTAGCTGATTTACTTTCACATGAATTTTGGATGATTCATTTGCCCTTTGTATGGTTCGCCAGCAATCTTTGACCTCATTACTTACCCTGATGGGTGCTTACAGTAGAGTGAGTTTGCTTACATATGACTGAATGAAGCCTCAAGTTTGTGCAAGAAATTTATGTTGGATGGTTAGATTCTGCGCTTATTACTGCCAGATAATAGTTCAGGTTGCTAGTGCTTAATACATCTTTTCTTTACCAATAAAAAAATAGTTCATGTTGCTACATATACTGGAAAATTTTCAAGTCCCTATTTTGCACAAGAATTATTTGTAAATGTTTCCTTCCACAATATGAATTGACTAAATGGATTTGTATTGTGTTAGGGAAAAATGAACTTTTGCAAATTGAGAATCTAATATTGTGCTATAGGTTTCAGAAAACTCATGAATAGCTACTTAGAGCTTATTCGGTACTCTTAGACATGGCAAATAACTCATGAAATTACTAGTGAGGGTTGATTTAGTACTCTTAGTTATAGCAAATCTATCTTATCTATTTCATCATAAATCACAAAAGCTAGAGATTTGAGGTAGATGTTTCCCTGAGATGTAGGATTCAAGATCCTCCAAGGTGATACTGACAAGAAAAGGTGTGTGCATGTTCCATTAATATAGCAATGCTAAACTGTTCTGACTTTCTCCATCATGCATCAAGGAGAAATCAATTCTTGTTTTTCCCCTTAAAAAGGAGAAAATATAAGCCAACTAGATAGCTTTTGTAGTTGGAAGTTCGATCTCAGTTCATAAGCATTTAAAATCTGAATGCAAGATGGACTCTTTGACGCATAAACCATGACAAAGCTTAACGTGTGCATTGAAGAATTTTATTTTAGTCTATGTAATGAGATTTTGATGAAATGGACATTTAAGTAATATTTGGATGATTTTTTCTTTCACTGTTGCACATTGTTGGTGAATCCTGTATTTTTACGTTTTAATGGCTCTTAAGAGTTCATAATTTCTATTGTCGAAGGAAATTTATGCTGACATTATGACGAAGTAATGCAAGGACAAGTGTAGCTTTGCTGATGTCCAAGAACTGGAAGTAGAAGTTCCTGAGAATTTTCAAGAAATAGTAGAAAAGTGACAGAAAAAATACTGGAACGTGTTGAAAGGCTGTCATGGGAAGGCAATGTCTTTCCATGACATTTTTTTAAAAAGAGTTAGAGTACCTTTGATGACGGTGAATCTCCGTCATCTATTGGCTTTTTCCGGCGCCTATGATGACGGGTAATCCCCGTCATCTAATTACTTTTTGCGGCACCCTATGTGAACGGTTTTTGTTTAAAATGACTAAAGATAACAGCACGGTAGATGGCAGTCAGTCAGCCGTCAATATAGGGTTATAGTGATGATTTTTACCCTTTATCTAAACCCTATTTTGTAGTAATGTGTCCTACCTGCACTACTACGACCGGGCTTCATAGAGATGGTTGAGGTCCTCCCTCGTCCATGACCGAGGTTACCCGTGATAGTCGAGGCCCATCCACTAACGCGACGTGAATTCGATAATCAATCATACACTGAAAGAACAACTGCATAACCCAATGTAAGGAAAGTTCTAAAAGCCATTTAAGAGGGATCAAACCATTAAAGGAATCTCCACATTGATGGATATTCCCCATGAATATCTCTCTTCCTTATAAGAATAAATGGGACAATACATTGAACATGAAAAAAATGACTATTAAATAATTGTTATAAATAGATGGTGACCCTCACTCAAAATATATGCAATTCTTGTGACTACTATTCTTTAAGCACTCCACTAACTTGATCTCAAGAGTGTAGTGGTTAGGAACCACTCCGGTGCCACGCCTATTACTTTCACAATTGTTCTTCATTTTACAGATCTTTAGACGAATCACCAGGCGAGACATGACGGTCATCTTGACAGTAGATGAAAGTAGATTTTTTACATCTACAGGTACTTCTCAAGTATTAGAAAAATTTTAGTTTCTCGATAGAGTGGTGATAAATCAGGGTATATTTTATATCCTTATAATTTCGTGCTTGGTTCCTAAAATTTTTATTTAGTTAATTTAGTCTCTGAAATACAAATTATTAACAATTGACACCATTTTGAAAATTTGTGAGTTCTCACGCTACACATGTGATTAATAAGAAACTCAAGGTTTCTTTAATTTTTAATTCTTAAAATCATTTAAAGATTGTTAATTGAGAGTGTTAATTAATAATGATTTACAAGTTCAAAAACTAAATGAGATAAAATTAAAACTTTAATAACGAGATTGCCTATGAGCCCGAACATTAGTTCAAAAGGCTAAAATCTAGCATAAAATGAGTTTTATATCAAAGTTATAAAATTTACATAAATGTAAATATAACTTGAATCCATGATATTTATTATATGAGTATGAAGATTTAAACCTCCAAACAAACTAAAATTATATAGATTTTGAATTCATGACATTTAATATACGAGTATGAAGATTTAATGATGTCAACCTCCAAACAAAACTAAAATTATTATTAACACTTTTATGTAATTTCAGGGTTTATTTAGAATGTGCAATTCTACTACGCGACGCCATCGGGCATGGTGCTAAGCTATATTAATTCATTGTCAATATGTGAGTGCCTATTGGTTTACTATATTTCAATTTAGAGTTTTTTTATTTCTTTTACATAATTTAAGAAAATTCAGTCTCAATCACGTGGCTCATAACTATTGGTAGCATTTAATTTGTACATGTGCACAATGCGCATATCAACCATATATGATTTCCTTTCCCATGTTTAAGTTATTATATGCAATTTCTCATGACTTTATTTTATGGTATAAAACCCACGCGTGCCGCTTAATTTCAAGAAAAATACAATTCTAGAGTCTATTCTCACATACCATTTTATTTCGCGAGTTTTATACAATGTAATCATTCCGTGTGCATACCAATTAAACCAATTAGACGCCGTTACATGTTTCTCACATTAGTGTATCGTGAAGCTGATAAGATAAAGAGTTAAATGCAATTTTCTTTATATGTCTGTTGTTAGTATTTTAGGAGCTATTTTGATCTTTTCCTCTCATCTTGCTATTGGAGAGGTTTTACATTTTCCCTTTCCGTTGACTGAATTAATGCAATACACTGAAACTCTTCTTCTTCGCCCTTCTTCTTCTTGATCTCTCTTTCTTCTCTCAATCTTTCCTTCCTAGATTCTATCTCAACAGGAAACTCTACATGGTATCAAAGCTTCATTGACTCACGTCAAACGATCAATGGCTGAAATCGAAAATATTTCTTCTGAAAATCAAGAAACCATGACTTTCAGAGATGGTTTCCAAACAAATTCTCAAACGAGTTCTCAGATTAACCCTTCGTCTGAAAAATTTTCCCTCTACTCAAAATTTCACCCAAAATTCACCTCCTACTATCATTTCTCCCTCTTCATCTCCTATATTTCTTCTTTCCAACATTTGCAATCTGATCTCAATCAGATTGGATTCCAGTAACTTCGTGTTATGAAAATACCAAATTTCTTGTATCTTAAAAGCCCACATTGTTCGATTACGTGGATGGAACCAATCGAGCCCCTCCCCCCTTCATCAATAACGGTGACGGCACTGACTCAAGAGACCCTAAATTTGATCAGTGGGTTACCCAAGATCAAGCTCTCATGACCTTGCAATGCAACTCTTTCTCCTACTGCTTTGTCCTATGTTGTTGGGTGCACATCGTCGAAGGAAGTGTGGGACTCTATTACGCACAAGTTCTCACTACAAGAAACAAGGGCTTTAGCAACCAATATTTTAGTCCCTAAAGCCCAAAAAAGTCATCGCGAAAGGCTTTCACGACGAACATAAGTTCTCACTTTTGCTTCATCAGCGAAAGTCTTTCACGATGACTTTTTGGAACTCGTCGCGTTAGCCTTTCGCGACCAAAAAAAAGGTTTCCGCGACCAAAAAAAAGTTGGTCCCTAAAGGTTTTTCGTGACCAAAATATATTTCGTCGCAAAAACCTTTTTATGACCAACTTTTTATTTTCGTCACAAAAAGTTTTTGCGGCCAAAAAAAAGTTTTGTCGCCAAAACCTTTTCCCACCAATTTTTTTATCACGAAATATTTTCAACGACCAAATTTTGCATTACAAAATGTGGTAATAGTAATTAATATCACATGTAATAGCAATTAATATCATCCAAAAATTTATCAAACCCGAAATTTTTCTAAGAAATACATATACATATCATTAATATAATAGTTCATTACAAAATCTCTGAATCGTAATTCATTATAGGATTTCATTCACAAATGTATCTAAAAAATAAAAAAGAGAGTATTTAAAGTTTGGTGTTAACTATAAAACTCAACAAATATTTTATAACTCATGTTTCTGTTGTTCAGGAGATGGAAAATCGTTTTGACGAGCCCAAGCAAGTAAGCTTTATAGTTGACTTTCCATCGACTTAATTTATTTTTTTAGTTCTATATTTTCAACTCCAACTCGATTCTTTTTCTTGTAAGATGTCGATGGGGCTCCATGTCCAAGACCTCTATTTCGCTGGAGGACTTCTTTAACTATCTCTTCTTCGGAGCGAGGTGTGGCATCATCATTGATATGTTCATCTCGCAAAGCACACATGTGTTCCTGTGTAACATCACAATGAACCAAGCTTTAAATTAAAACTAACACTATTATCTTTAGACAATGAGCATCAATAAGAAATTATTCAAACATCATCATCAAGCACGTTCAGATACGAAGTGATAACCCCCCCCCCCCCCCCCCCCC